>JABCKI010000260.1:0-21268 GCA_018282025.1 Sphagnurus paluster
AAAAAAAATCCGAACGCGCAATTTTTAAAAATCCTTTGTGAGGGAGGGGGTGTAACGAGAAATGCCTTGAAAAAGTTTTTTTTTTTTTTTTTTTTTTTTTTTTGTTTTTTGGCTTTTCACAACTCGGTTTGTCACTCAAGCTTTCAAGCTTTCAAAACAAAACCGAGTTTTTTTTTTTTTTTTTTTGCTCTATCCTATCTACCTTCCAGGCACGACACTCTCAAGCGCTAACCACCTTCCCAAACGCTACACAGTAAACTACCAACCTATTCTTTCTTTATACATACATACCAATCAAATAGAGGGCTCAAAACGGTGGCGATATACCCATTGGCGGCGCAGCCAGCTGCAGCACGCCTCAGGCTTCAAGGCTTCAAGCTTCAAGTTCAGAACAAAAAAAGCTTTTTTTTGGACTTCCCACAACCCTCCAACCAGTACTCAGCACTCAGCACCCAGTGCTCAAACACCCCCAGCCCCAGGGATCGAGTCGTTGATGTTGATGAACGAAGGGCAGGTCGTCGAGCTCGAGGACTAAAAAAATCCCGTGGTCAATGGTCAATGGTGGGACGAAGAAATCGAAGCGCTTACCAGCGCCGAGGAGCCACCCTTCTCCATATCCACATGAAGTTCAAGTTCAAGTTCGTGCTCGTGCCCGTGTTCATGCCCCTGGTCCGAGTCCGTCGCAAACTCCTTCGTCGTGTCAATCTTGATCGATATATTCCCCGCGCGCTATGGGCCCGGACGCCATCGTCAGCGCACTTTCAACGACAACCAAAAAATCGACAGGGGACACCAGGGGGGGGACGAGGGCGGGGCCGGGGAAGACTCACCCGGGACGCGACGGTGCCGCGCTTCGGGAACCGCGAGAGCGACAGGTTCTGGTTCTCGCTCGTGCTGTGCACGCCGTCCGCCGCGCTGCGGATCATCTTGCGCGCGTTGAGCGTCGCGAGGAGCGAGTTCGAGTAGACTGCGCGAGCGTGCATGCAGTCAGCAGGAGCGGGTGTGAGAGGGAGGGGGAGGGGGAGGGGGGACGTACGCCGGCCGATGCAGAAGAAGAACGCGATGTAGAGAAAGGTGTTGCCCGCGACGACGATCTGCATAAAGTTGGATTTAGCTTTTTTTTTTTCCTGAAGAGGTAAAGAACGAGAACGCGAACGAGAACGCACCGAGATCAAGGAAGCGACGGCACAGAGGCTTCGGATCCACTTCCGTCAGCATTCGGTTAGATAAAGACATTCGAGGCTCGACACACCTAGTGAGGAAGCCCGTGTTGACAGCGAACAGAATCTGCGCAGTCGTCAGCTGTGGCTTCTTCTCTCTGGGGACTGGGGACTGGATGGAGCAGCGCACTCACCAATTTGTTGATCATCGTGTCCGATCTGGTATAATTCCATTTGCGCCATCAGACATCGAATTCACACACGCGCAGGAAGGGAAAGAAAGTACCGGTGGAAACCCGTCCGCGAGCGGTGGAGGAGGGTGCACAGTATCGCGGCGATGAGGACGTCGCCGGCGGCGGCGAGGGCGTTGACCGTGATGGAAAGATACTGCAGTGGGGGTTTTAGTAGACCCGCTCAATGGGAGAAGGGATTGCAGATAGTCGGACCTTGAGTGTGGCGAGCTCCGCGAACGTACGGAAGCCCAGTCTGAACAAGAGGTAGCGTGAATATGATTTGGCTGTAGCTGTAGGTCGTGGGTGGGATAAGAATACTCACGAGAGAGCGCTAAAAGCTGCGTAGGAAGCTGGCTTGAATTCGTTGGAATTTTGTGAAGGATGGAAGACGTACCCACGACGCAAGCTACGCAGAATAGGCGGGCATCAGGAGAGGATTTGGTGAACGAGTTTGTTGAGCTCACCAAATTCGCCGGCCACCAGGAGGATCTGCAGTGTGCCTGTAAGTAGCGAAATGATAGGACCCTAGCGCACACATACCACAGCAGACGTCAACCAGATGTTCCTGTTGCTCACTGCGACAAAATTTGAGCACAAAGGCTGCACAGGAAAGCGTAGCAGACGTACATAGCCACACTCGCATAGTCAAAAACCTGTTCGCACAAGCGTTATAATTCGTTCATAATCTAGTAAAATCACGCCCACCCTTGTACGAGTAACGCTGTGAATCCCTAGATTTCCGGAAGGGATTTTAGAGGGGTCATATTGCCGTTATTGATTACTATGACTTACATTGAATAGAACCTCGACCTTCAGAAGATGGAAGATTAGCCCTGGAAG
Source organism: Sphagnurus paluster (assembly GCA_018282025.1). Lineage (NCBI taxonomy): Eukaryota > Fungi > Basidiomycota > Agaricomycetes > Agaricales > Lyophyllaceae > Sphagnurus > Sphagnurus paluster. Next base: position 2,234 of record JABCKI010000260.1, read on the forward strand.
GAGTGGCGTCGCGTGCACTTACAAGCATACTCCTAGCATAATGAGATCAAGTTAATCGCAAGGCATAGAAGAACGGAATCGTTCCCGCGCACCAGACTAATTCGTTGAGCTGCGCGGGGTTGCCGTAGTTTGTGATAGTGTATGTGTATACTACAGAGAAAGAAAAATTAGCGTCAAAAAAACTAGATCATATCGACTTACCGGTGTGAGATATCAATATCTGGTGAACGGTGTCAAAGAACATCACGGCGCCGACCTACATACACATCGGCGCTGAGTAAAAGGAACAAGACGAGGAGTCCCGGGGTGGACTTACTAGCGCCTTGATCGGCCAGGTATCCTTTTGGTGCGTGTAGTAGTACCACGCCTGAACGCAAGAAACTTGATCCGATTCAGCATAACGCGAGGGCAGGGACGGGGAGCGCACGCGCACCTCCATGTAAACTGTGAAAATGTCAACGTCGCATAAAGAAAACGATAAGATATAAGGAAAACGCACACTGCAGCCACGACCACACCAATGAACGCGGCGCCCAAGCTGCGCCATGAGAAGAAGTCAGGATCGACGCGGGGCGCAAGAAAATAACCTTCACGGACGTATTATGCAGAACAAGATGCGAGGCAGACATCAATACGCTCTAACACAAGAGAAACACCAACGAAGTGGGAAGGGGAATTAGAGGATGACTCGAGCTGGAATCGCGAACCTCAAATAGCGCCGAAGGGGCACTGGGGCCGATGACGAGGAAAAGGAAAGGGCACGAGGTCGGTCGTTTGCGGGAAAAGGAAGGCAGGAAATGTACATATGCAGGTCTGCGGATGGGGGGCAGGCTGGTCGTGGAATTCCAGTCGAACTCAAGAAGTGCTGTCGATCCGCGAACTTTTGAGCCATTATCGAAGCTCGAAGCTCGAAGCACCGTGAAATGCCGTGCGCTCGGCTCCTGCCAGTGCAAGAGGACATTGAAAACGGGCGGGCTCAGGGCTGTGTCAGAGAAATGTATATCTTTTTTGCCTCTTTCATTTTAGAATAATGTTGTCGAGTCATGATAGAGTCACTGGCGATGCGAGAGGGACAAGGGAAACAGAGCAGAAAAGAAATCACGAAGTGTCCGCGAGAGTGCCGAGTGCCGACGGACATTCCACGATTGGGCTAGATTCTTCGGGATCAGGGTGTTTATACATAACATGCAGAGTTTAGAAGAAAGGCTTTGAATCTATCCTGTTGTAGTACTTGGAAGTCTCCCACTTGCGCAAGAGGCGAAAGCCGTGAGAAAGTGTGTTGGACACCAGCGCTCAAATTCACTGTGACTACCGTGGCACTATTACTCTGCCAGATCATGATTATCTCGCTATTTCGCGCCCCAGGCCCTGCCACACTTGACAAAATCGAAAATGGATGCAAGTCCCACGAATTTTGCCGACGCACTAACGGCGCGCAGGGAATGGAAACACTAGCGCTTCGACCTCGGAGCTCATATTCTCCCGCTCGCTCGCAGTCATGTGGCGCTGTTTGGTCGATTCTGGCACTCTCGATACGGAATCGCTCTTGATCAGTACTATGGTCACCCCCAGCTTGACCATTACCGCCATAATATTAACATGACCTATTCTATGACCACACATTTTTTTCACGGGTGCTTCCACACCGACGATGTGAATTACGGTCATGTGTGTTCATACTCATGCGCCTTTCCCGAATCTCCAGCGCTTGCACCGTACGTGCACTATCTAATCGTAAAAAGTGATTTGTGCGTTGAGAACGCCGAGGAGGCCGAAATCGACATTTGACGGCCTCTCCATCGCGAGGTTGGCTTCTTCTGTTTGACTGGCTGTAAGTATTCTGATCGAACAAATAGATAGAAGATAACATAAAACATTGAATCAAGTCATCCGGTTATAACATCGCAACCCTTCCGAGCGATACGATAGGTTGATTCTAGGAGCCCAACCTAGCTATGGCCCGGGTCCTCGACTACTTCCCGGACGAGCAGCCATTAGGTGCTATTTGCGCTCTAATCTTTGTCGCCTTCTTTGCCATTTACTATCGTCGGCCTGGTCGCAAGGTACTCCAAGTTTTGCTTAGGAGCGAAGGCAAACGCTCAACATATAACAGCTTGATCATATCCCAGCCGTTGGCTACCAATCGCATCTCCTCTCTTACATCAGCGCATTTCAATTTCTTTCCAATGCCCAGAAAATGGTACAACAGGGTTATGACCAAGTGTGTGGTTCCATGCAGGCGGTGTGAAATCAATGTTTTTAACCATCGACCTCAGCACCGCAACGGAATATTCAAAGTCCCTTACTTGGACCGCTGGAGGGTGGTTGTGACTGGAAAGGATGCAATTGAAATGGTGCGCAAAATGCCCGAGGACATACTATCGTTCCGGGAGGCTGTTGATGAGGTATATTGCATACCTTTTCCCTCGTGGTTTAATATCTCATTCCAAATTATTGAATACAGTCACTTCAAGTGCCGTTCACTCTCGGCCCGAGCATTAGGGACAATCATTATCATCACCCGATTGTCCGTAACAATTTGACTCGGAATCTTCCTGTGCTACTCCCAGCCATCAGAGAGGAAATTATTGCGGCCTTCAGCGACGTACTTCGCCTCAAGGATAATGGTATTTTGTTTATCATGGACCCTGCGTGACGCGGATACTCAGTCAACCACGTTGTTATGCTTTTCAGAATGGTCAAAATGTAAAGCGATGAATACTGTGATGCCAATTGTGTGTAGGGCAAGTAACCGCATCTTCGTTGGAGCACCTCTCTGTGAGTTTTGCCATCTTATGAATTTAGTAGTATGCTATCATATGTACTTACAGACCTCTGCCTGTAGGTCGAGACCCTGACTATATGGGCATCAACATCAAGTTCACAGTCACGGTTGTAACGGCGGCAGCCAGACTCAACCGTCTCCCTAGTCTCCTTCGTCCGTAAGTCGTCCGCATCTTCAGAAAGACGCCAGACGATCAACGGCGTTACTAGTTTGGCGAATCGTTTCCTCACTAGTGTCCCAGAAGACATTGACAGATGTATCAAGCATCTGGAACCCATAATTGAAGAGCGCCGCAAGAACATGGAAGAATACGGCAATGATTACCCAGGGAAACCCGTATGAATACTTCTTGAGCCATTTAACTTCTGTGTGTAGACTAACATGAATAACAGAACGACATGCTGAGCTGGCTCATGGATGAGGCCGAGGGTGATGAGACCTCATTGCGTAACCTAACACTCAGAATCCTCACTGTGAACTTTTCTGCGATTCACACATCCACCATGGTAAGTGTCAAGTTTATTTTTGAACGATTCTTCTTGAAATTTCTCCAGGCGTTCTGCCACGCTCTCTTTCATTTGGCTGAGCACCCGGAGTACATCAAGCCCATGCGCGAGGAGATCGAAGAGGTCATCGAGCGTGAAGGCTGGACTCACAACGCGATGAACCAAATGTTCAAAGTCGATAGCTTCATCAAAGAGAGCCAGCGCCTCAACCCCCTAGGATGCCGTACGTCTTTCTCACCCGCATCAATCTCTAATGTTAGACTTACTGGTCCTCCGTCAAGTCATGATAAATCGCGTCGCGCGCCAGCCCTTCACCTTCCCCGACGGAACTCATATCCCCAAAGGTACCTGTCTTAGCATCGCAGCACACGCTCTGCATACCGACGATGCGGTCTATGAGGACCCACATACCTTCGACCCTTTCCGTTTTGCCGACAGGACGAAGCAGGAGTACTCCGGCCATAGGGGCGACATGGTCTCCACTAGCACGGAATTTATCGCATTTGGGCATGGCCGACGTGCGTGCCCTGGCCGCTTCTTTGCGGCGAATGAGCTGAAGCTCATGCTCGCACACCTCGTAATGACATATGATGTCAAACTAGAGGGAAATGCAGAGCGCCCTCCGAACAAGTGGCTCATCGCCAATTGCATGCCGAACCCGACAGCTGAGATTTTGATTCGCAAGCGCGTCCATCAACCTAGCTGTAATGACCCACTTCTATAGCCGATTTTCCCATGTCTGTTTCATGAACTGGGAGTCGTGTACTGCTAGAGTAATTTCGTGGCCACACGACACTTGATTGTTTGCAAGCCGGTTTAGTACTACTGTCACGATTACCCTCAGCTTCGTCATTGCGGCTGCGATAATGGGCTTGTCCCATGGTCGTAAATTTTCGAGAGATGTATTATTGAAATACGATCTTCTCGATGAGGTGATTGAAGAAAAAGTTGGGGAGCAAACCACAGGCCTACCCGGCTTTCCGGCCCGCTCTGAGACGCGTCCAATTTAATGACGCGCCTCGCGTCGAGTCAGACCGCATCACTCAATCACTGCCTCACGTGCTATAGCCCGGGTCTTGTAGATAAATAACTGGATTTCAATCACCGGTACCAAGATCGTCCTCACAATTCATACCCATGGATCTTGACTCTGCCGCTCTTTATAAACAGCCTCCCCCAAGCTTTGGTCATGACGTACTCAAGTATTTTGCGTTCGACCCCGCGTACACTAACTTGAACAACGGTATGAACTCATCAACCACCATACCGAGACTAGATCCACCGAGTCACACTCACAATGTACGATTTTTAGGATCTTATGGGGCAACGCCACTACCAGTTCTTTCTGCTGTCAACAAGCTGACCCTCCAGGTCGAGGCGAACCCTGACCATTTCCACCGCCTTGCGTACCAGCCTCTCCTGATCGATGTGCGCCGCCGGCTCGCGCAACTGATCGGAGCGGACACAGACGAGGTTGTCCTAGTCGCCAACGCGTCCCTAGGTATCAATACCGTCCTGCGAAACTTTGAATGGGAAAAGGGCGATACTATCATCGCATGCAAGTCCCACAACCCCTTTCTCGTAGCTTACGCCACTGAGTAAAGATATACAGTCAACACGACATACGGGTCTATTAACAAGACGGTGCGCAACATCGGCGACGTTCGCCCGCACCCCACGGTGGAACAATTCGTCGTGCAGTTCCCCACGACGCACGCGCAAATCATTGCCAGTTTCAAGGAATTCATCGCCGCGCACCCGACTGCTGAGGGGAAGAAGACAGTCGTGGTCATTGACAGTATCATATCTAACCCGGGCGTCCTTCTTCCCTGGAAGGAGCTCGCGGCGATCTGCAAGGAGGTGGGCGCATGGTCCGTGATCGACGCAGCACACTCGATCGGACAGGAGGTGGATATTAATCTGAGTGAGGCGCAGCCTGATTTCTGGGTCTCGGTATGAATTGCGTCCTAGCTCTCCTAGCATGCTGCTCATTACGATCTCCCTAGAATTGTCACAAATGGCTGTCAGCAAAGAGGGCCGTTGCAGTTCTCTACGTACCCAAACGGTTTTTAGTCTCTTTCCCACCTTGGGTGCCTAGCTAAGCCCTCATTTCGGGACAGCAATCAGCATATCGTGAAGAGCTCGATACCTACATCACATACTTATATTTCCCCGGTGGACAGGTTGGATCCTAATTTTGTTGCTCAATTCGAGTGTGCGAGCCTTTTTCTTTCGTTGTTAACTGACGCTAATATAAAAACCAATATGTAGGGAACGGAACTATAGATTTTACCCCTTATTTGAGTGTTTCCTCCGGTAAGAGTCTAGCTCTTAACATGCAAGTATGAGTATCTTATGCTATCCTTTCCAGCCCTAGACTTCAGGAACTGGCTCGGCGGCGAACATAAGATCAACGAGTACTGCCATAAACTTGCGATACAAGGTGGAAAGGTTCTCGCAGAGGTTATGGGAACCAGAGTTCTTGATCCCGACGGCGATCTGACTGTCAACATGGTCAGCTACATTGTCCCTTTTCGTCCGCGTTCTCCGTGCCAAGATTAAATATATTACACAGGTGAATGTAGAACTGCCATTCCCCGGAAATTTCCTCCCGACAGAGGAGATCGAAATCAAGCTCAAGACAAAAATGTTAGAAGAGCACAAAGCGTACTCGGCGCATTTTTACCATAATGGGCGGTGGTGGACGCGGTGCAGTGCTCAGGTGTGGAATGAGGTAAATTTTTATCCTTTTAAAATTCGCGTGGAAGCTAACGATATACAGGTCGAAGATTTCGAAAATATAGGAAAGGCATGGTTGGTTGTTTGCGCCGAGGTGCTCAAGGAACTCGAGAAATAAATAGATCTGAGAGTATGTCTTGGAATACCTTTATTTTGTGGCATATCTATGTAGAACTTTAAATGAATATCAATATGGTTAACTTCATAGGCTGTGGTCATTGAGAGACATGGTCAGGCCCAGTATCGCCGAGGCCACTCCAATGGTTCATGACATTCATGTCTGACACTCTCAACGGCTCGCTCTATGATGAAATGTGGCGTGGGAATAGATATCGAGTTATAAGCTAGTCGCACATCCTGTCTCCCTGGCTCCAACCCTGATCGTCGCCTGGAACATTAAACACAGTTAACTTAGCCATGTCCAACACTCTTCCCGATCTTCCCTACGGCTATGACGCTCTCGAGCCCTTCATCTCGCGCCAGATTATGGAGCTTCACCACAAAAAGCACCACCAAACTTATGTGAACGCACTCAACGCTGCTGAGGCTGCATACGCCAAGGCCACGACTCCGAAGGAGCGCATCGCTCTCCAGGCTGCACTCAAATTCAACGGAGGAGGTATGCAAACTACTTAACCACCGCATTTCAGGATCGCAGAGCTGATATGATCGCCACATCTAATCAGGTCACATCAACCACTCTCTTTTCTGGAAGAACCTGGCCCCTGCTTCGTCGGAGGGCAAGGGAAATGGTGGCACTCTGAAGGATGGCCCTCTCAAGAATGCCATCATCGACGCATTTGGCAGCCTCGAGAACCTCAAGCACGAGTTCAACACCACCACAGCCGCGATCCAGGGATCTGGATGGGGATGGCTTGTGCGTAACTCAATTTTATATGAAGCTGTATTAACCTAACGGATCGGCACCCCGGTGATCAGGGCTTGAACCCGACGACTAAGCGTCTCGAGATCACCACCACACCCAACCAGGATCCTCTTCTGACCCATGTCCCCATCATCGGTGTCGACATCTGGGAGCACGCTTTCTACCTGCAGTACCTCAACGTAAAAGTTGATGTATGTCATCCGACCCTCTTGCATTTGCATCCGTGCTGATCATTCATTCCGCTAGTACCTCAATGCCATCTGGTCCGTAATCAACTTTGAGGAAGCCGAGAAGCGTTTTGTCGAGGGCTCTAACTCCCCCAAGCTGTGAAGTGCTGTTTATTTGAAGGCTTAATCATAAAACTGCGAGAAAAACAAAACGTCTCTGTACAACTTCGTGACTTGAAATATACTGTATTTCCTCTGTATGTCTCCGAGATGACCGGAATGACCGGAGGTTATGATGATCATCGATCATCTACATCAGCGCTCAGCACTTCCCCATTGGAAGTTTCTTGCCGTCGGCGAATTATAAAACGTACCATAATGACACAATCTTCCTCTTTGAACTGTGACGCATTGAAACCAACACTCCACAATGATTCTCGATTACTTGAATGATAAGCAAGCGTTCCAGGCTTGGGCTGTGAGTTCGGTTGTCTTGTTTGCACTCTATTACCGCTGGCCTGGTCGCAAGGTGCGTTGAAATACCACTTACCGTGTATTCTCCCAAAGTTGTAACGGATTACTTTTAGCTGGATCATATCCCGGCCGTGGGCTATCGGTCCCACATCTTATCCTACATTGGCGCATTTCAATTCCTCTTCAACGCGCCAGATGTGATCCACCGTGGCTACAACCAGGTAAGTGGGCCGAAGTGCCGCGCTCGAGCACGGTGCTAATCAAGTGTATCAGTACCGCAATAAAATATTCAAGGTACCTACCTTGGACAGGTGGAGAGTGGTCGTCACGGGCACCGACTTGATTGAGGAGTTGCGTAAAGTGCCTGAAGATGTGCTATCGTTCCATGAGGCCGTCAATGAGGTGCGTGACATACATATTTCTTACTCGATATTTCATTCATCTCATGTTCTCGAGGAACAGTCACTTCAAATTGAGTTCACCCTCGGCCCAGCCATCAGCGATAATCCATACCACATCCCGATTATCCGTAGCCAGCTGACTCGAAACCTCCCTGCCCTCTTCCCAGCTGTTCAAGAGGAGGTAGCTGCGGCCTTCAGCGATGTTGTTTCCCTCAAGGGCAATGGTATGTTTCCTGTAGCCTCTACATGCACCAAACTAACCCAATAGCCAACCTGGCAGAATGGTCGAAATTCAAGGCAATGGATACCATGATGCCCATTGTCTGCAGGGCTAGCAACCGTATATTCGTAGGGGCGCCCCTCTGTACGTAAGCTAGCGCTAGCAGGAATGCAGTACACATCTCACAGCTCTATATACAGGTCGGGACCCAGATTACATGGACATCAACATCAAGTTCACTATCACAGTTGCCACTGCCGGAGCTGTGCTGAACCTCTTACCGGCCTTTATCCGGCCGTAAGCTTCTTTTATTCCTCAAGATATCAGTGTTTGACGAGATTCTTAGATTTGCGAACCGTTTCCTTACCAGTGTTCCCGCTGCTATTGATCGATCTATAAAACATTTGGGGCCTCTGATCGAGGAGCGCCGCAGAAACATCGAGGAATACGGAGAGGATTATCCTGGAAAACCAGTGCGGTTGTTTTTCCAAAGTTATGTCAGACATGCGAGTCTAATAATCATCGTTTGCAGAATGATCTACTCAGTTGGCTCATAGATGCGGCAGAGGGAGATGAGATGTCACTGCGCAGTCTGACGCTGAGAATCCTCACCGTCAATTTTGCTGCCATCCATACATCCACCATGGTGAGTGTTCTGTTTATTCCAACGTATTCCTTTCAAACCCCCCAAAAGACGTTCTGCCATGCTCTCTACTACCTGGCGGCGCACCCGGAATATCTCAAGCCTATGCGCGAGGAGATTGAAGAAGTTGTTCAGCGTGACGGATGGTCACACAGCGCATTGAACCAGATGTTCAAAGTTGACAGCTTCATCAAGGAGAGTCAGCGTCTCAACTCTTTGGGATGTCGTAAGTCTGGTGTTCTTATGCTACCTGAAAGTATTCATGTGCAATGCGTGTAGTCATGATGGAGCGCGTTGCCCAGCAGCCCTTCACCTTCTCTGATGGGACATATATCCCCAGTGGTACCCACGTCTGTGTTGCAGCCCACGCCCTTCATACCGACGAAGCGGCCTACGAAGATCCTTACACATTCCAGCCCTTCCGTTTTGCAGACAAGTCGAAGCTGGCATATTCCGGGCGCAAAGGTGACATGATTTCCACCAGCTCAGATTTCGTCGCATTCGGTCATGGTCGACACGCGTGCCCCGGCCGCTTCTTTGCGGCGAACGAGTTGAAGTTGATGCTTGCGCACCTCGCTGTGACGTACGATGTGAAACTGGAGGGAGATGTCACGGAGCGCCCGGCAAACATGTGGTTCATCTCCAACTGCGTTCCAAATACAAAAGCAGAGATTTTGCTCCGCAAGCGTGTCGACTAGTTATTCTCTGAACAACACGCTGCCGCACCCCATCCATTTCGGCCTTTTTTTGCCGTCTGACCGACTAGCTCAGCTGGATAGCTTGTCGTGCTAACAACGCGAAGGTCTTGGGTCTAATACTCACGTTGGCCATTGGATTTACAGCCCACCATACTTTTTACCATGATATATATTTCTAGTTCACTTCTAGTAGTCAATACAATGCTCATCAACAGCAGCTTTGTGGCAATGCGATAAGCTTGATTGGCCGCCGTAGAAGTTGCCGCGGCAGCGCGGCGCTTGATAGCTGTTGGGTAATAATTTCCATTTCCATTCCCTCTATGACCGGTCCAATTAAATACCTAGGCCTTATGGCCCCAGCCATATATAACATGCATTCAGTAGCTGGTTCTGGAAACCTATCATGATCCTCGATTACCTGACCGAGAAGCAGGCATTCAACGCATGGGCTTTGATATCCGTTGTCCTCTTCGCCCTCTACTATCGCTGGCCTGGTCGCAAGGTATGCGAACTTTTTTCAGAACAAGGCAGTTGCTGAAAATAGGATAGCTTGATCACATCCCAGCCGTTGGCTACCAGTCACATATCTTGTCCTACATTGGCGCATTTGAATTTCTTTTCAATGCACAAAAGATGGTACAACGAGGTTACGACCAAGTGAGTAGTTCTGGGTCACCCAGTGGGTGAAATGCAGAGTCTTGATCGTCAATCTTAGTATCGCAATGGAATCTTCAAAATCCCTAACTTGGATCGCTGGAGGGTGGTTGTGACAGGAAAGGATGCGATTGAAATGGTGCGAAAAACGCCAGAGGATATTCTCTCATTCCAGGATGCCGTTAATGAGGTATGTTGCGTGACTATTCCCATGTCATTGAATATCTTATTGGATATAGTCACTTCAAGTCCCGTTCACTCTCGGTCCGAACATCAAGGATGATTTATACCATGTCCCGATTGTCCGTAACCAGTTGACTCGGAATCTCCCTGTCCTACTACCAGCCGTCAGGGAGGAGATCATTGCGGCCTTCAGCGACGTGCTTCGCCTCAAGGATAACGGTATGTTGCATATTGTGGACTATACGTAATGCGGATACCCACTGGTCAACCACGTTGTTGCGCTTTTCAGAATGGTCAAATTTTAAAGCGATGGATACTATGATGCCGATTGTGTGCAGAGCAAGTAACCGCATCTTCGTTGGGGCACCGCTCTGTAAGTTTTGCCGTCTTAAAAATTTCATCATTTGTGCTCACAGACCTCTGCCTGTAGGTCGAGACCCAGACTATATGGACATAAACATTAAATTCACAATCACGGTTGCAAAGGCGTCGGCTATGCTCAACCTTGTCCCTGCCTTGCTTCGACCGTAAGTCCTCTGTGTTTCTAGAAAGACGTCCAAATGATTAATGGTGCCACTAGTTTCGTGAACCGCTTCCTCACCAGTGTCCCAGCAGACATTGATCGATGTATCAAACATCTGGAACCCATAATTGAAGAGCGCCGCAAGAACATGGAAGAATACGGCAAGGATTACCCCGGAAAACCGGTACGAATGCTCGAGGTATTGAACCTCAGTGTCAAGACTGACATAAATTACAGAACGACATGTTGAGCTGGCTCATGGATGAGGCCAAGGGTGATGAAACGTCATCGCGTAATCTAACGCTCAGAATCCTTACTGTGAACTTTGCTGCGATCCACACATCCACTATGGTAAGTGTAGAGGTTATATTTAGATGATTCATCTTAATTTTCCTCAGACGTTCTGCCACGCTCTCTTTCACTTGGCCGAGCACCCGGAGTACATTAAGCCTATGCGCGAGGAGATCGAAGAGATCGTCGCGCGTGAAGGATGGACGCACAACGCGATGAACCAGATGTTCAAAGTGGATAGCTTCATCAAAGAGAGCCAGCGCCTCAACTCCCTAGGATGCCGCAAGTCTTTCTCACTCGTGTTAATCTCTGGCTTCAGGCTTACTTTTTATCCATCCAGTCATGATGGACCGCTTCGCGCGCCAGCCAGTCACCTTCCCCGATGGCACTTACATCCCAAAAGGTACCCATCTCACCGTCGCAGCACACGCCCTGCACACCGATGATGCGGCCTACGAGGACCCACACACCTTCGACCCTTTCCGCTTTGCTGACAGGACAAAGCAGGAGTACTCAGGCCGCAAGGGCGACATGATCTCTACCAACACGGAATTTATCGCATTCGGGCATGGTCGGCATGCGTGTCCCGGCCGCTTCTTTGCGGCGAATGAGCTGAAACTCATGCTCGCACACCTTGTAATGACATACGATGTCAAACTAGAGGGAAATGCAGAGCGCCCTCCCAACATGTGGTTCATCCTGAGTTGTATTCCAAATCCCAAGGCTGAGATTTTACTTCGCAAGCGTGTCGATTAGGTTTATGTGTACATGCTCTAGCTGTATGCCCCTTTGTGCAGTAATTTCATGACCGATTTCCCATACATGTGTTATATAAACAAGGCCCGGCTCCATTTCTACGGTGATTTCATGTCCGATTTCCCGTTATAAACCAGGGGGTCTGTATTTTTTATTCAAATGTCTCGCCACACATAGATGAGCTGGGATTTCAGTATTTACAGGGAGGGTTGTGCCCCGCTGCGCGGCCAACTGTGGGGAGTCCTGGTCGCGAGTTTGTCGCAATGTGTTATGTTATATATATGGGTACATGCGTGTCAAGTCAGTACGTCCGTTGAAAATCATGAAATAGGGAATACTTTAGGTAAATGACAAGCGTACAGAGAGGAAGGAAGAAAAAGATACAAGAGGCATAATTATAAATTACTTGGGATAGGCACCATATGTATCACTCAACTGCTGCAACCTCTGTCTGGTTTTCCTCATTCTCGTTTTCAGCAAGATCGCTCATTGTTTCCATTTCAGCAAGCGCTTCCCTTGCAATATTGTTAGAAAGTAACCAAGGGATGCGATTGAAACGACGTACTGGTAAGCATCACGGCATTGTTCCATCATTCCCTTGTGACTAGGCTTCCACTTTTGACGTGAGGACTCCGTGGCAAGCATATCATCGTCGAAGTCTGGAAGAGGTATTAGTATAGTTCGGCCATATGTAAGACCACAATGCTTGCCCTGGTCTTCGCCAAGCATCCGCAGCTTATCAAGAGGTAAGAATTGCCTGTAAAGGTATAATTCAGCGCTGAGATGCTCGTCTTAGAGAAGTAGATGCATCTTGACATACCATGTCCTAGTCTTCTCAAAGAATTGTAAAATGTGGATTTTGCGCTTGGACTTTTGCCGCGAGTCAAGGGCTTTCCGCAAAACCGAAGGAGGGACCAACGGGTCACTATCCTCATAGATAACTGCGGGCCACCAGGGGTAGTTACCTATGCAAACTTTAGGCCCGCGGCAAAAAAAAAAGATTAAGGAATAAGATTCTCACCAACTTTGGCCCAAACTAACAGACGAGCAAAGGCCGATTTAGTACCTAATCACAGTAAATGTGTAAAAACGCACCCAAAGTTCCGCCTTCGAGCATTTTGTTACCCTCAAGGAGCACCTGACAAGTGTTATCTATATCACTGGTAGATGCCGCAGGACGGCCACGTTTCTTTCGTGGCGCTTTGGAGATGGCTTTTGACGGGGGCACCGACGCTGTTAATTTCTCCGTGGGTTCAGGCTCAGACTCGATATCCTCGCCCTCGCTACCATAGTCACTAGCCGAGCTCATCTGGGATTCGTCATCCTGCTTATTCTTCTTCTTTCGGGATACGCGCCCACGGCCCGGTTGTGACACCGCGCCAGGAGCTCCTGGACCGACCAAGGTAGCATTCTCTGCCGCCAGGCGCTGCCGTTCTTCGCGACGGCGGATGGCCTTCTCCCGGCGGATTGCAGGTGTGTCAAGTTCTTCAAGGATAACACGTCCATTTTCCATTTGTACCACCTTGACGGGGGGTACAGGCTCTGGGACTGCAGCGGAAGGTGCGGGAGGTGCACGTCTTGGGCGCGTCGTCGATAAAGGCATGATGTCACCGACAGGAACAGTGTCTATCTCCATAGATGCGTCGTTGATTGAAGACTCTTGTTGATCGAAAACTGATTCTTCCAAGGTCTCATTATCGGATGCAGCTGTACTCACAACCGAGAGTCTCGAAGGCCCCGCATCTGAATAACTTGAGTACAAGTTCTATGCATGTTTTGAATTGAGGCTCACCCGTTCTTTGCCTCTTTTTCTGCCTGGGCGCCACAGCACTTGTACTTTGCTGTCTTTCCACAGGTGGAGCCCGTCCCCCACGGCGCTGGTCCGGAGGAAAAATCCAACCCACATCGAACATCTTGAAGGAGCGTTGGTTGTCTACGCTATCCACAAGCGGAAGCAGCTCGGTTTGACCTGGTATACTCGAAGTCCTCTTTTGGCGTCCCCTCTTCGCTGGCCCAATCAGGCCATCAGGGTCGGCTGCAGGTGAAAAGGCGCCTGCTTCGAACTCCTCCGCTTGGCTGGCGACTGCGTTTGAACCTCTGCCTCTGCCCCTGGCGGCGCGCATGGTTGTAACTTCGGCTGTCGGCAAATCGACCGCCTCTTCGTCTATCGTCTCTTCGCCATTTGCGGCCTCTGCCTGAGAACTCACAGGCATGCTGGATTCTGCTACTGTTCCCTTCGGACTCATCGCGTTAGGATTTGAGATGACCTCGCCAGCATGTACCTCCCCTGTGATCGTATTAACATCCTCGTCGGTGACGACGACTGCTTCCTTCCCCTTGCGTTTCACGTACGGTGCGCGCTTGACTTTAGGCATTTTGACCTTGGGAGCCTTTGGCGGCGGGGGCGGTGGAGGTGGAGGCTTAGCCTTAGGTAGTGCATACGTGAAAAGCGAAGTGAGTGGTGTGTCGTCTATTAGTATATCAATCTCGTTTTGGATCGTGTCTTTAGAGAGGAGGAGCTCTAGCAGGTCCAAGGGCGGCTCGAGGTCCCCAACACCGCTAGAAGTGGGCATGTCATTCAATGCTGGCTCTGGCCCTAATTGGCCGTTATCTCCAACCTCAGCTTCAGCTGGTGCTGGTGCTGAAGGTGTAGAAGTACTGGCTACAGAAGCGGCCAACTCGGCAATAATGGGTCCAGCTGCTGTTTGGATCCTTAACGCGGCTTTGTGAAATTGCGTCCCAGGCATATTGTACAATGTCGCGTTATTAATGACTAGGTCAATGTCATCCTGTTCTCACGTCAGGAGTTCCACAAAAGACGTTGTCAGGGTGATAAACGTACCTTGAAGGTCTTAACATCCCAATACTCATACTTGTCTATCTTTGCCTCAATCATGGTCCAACACATCGGAGTCTTTACAATGTCAAAGTAGTCAGGTACTTCCTGCTTCGATACTGGGTTCTTGAAGTGATCCTGACGGTCATGACTGTAAATGGTCGTTTAATAATCAATTAAAATGGATAACAACGACACATTACCTCGATATCTTGTCAAACGCGGTGCGCAGCTTGTTGTAGTGGACAAAGAAGCTGTTCTCGAGGACGTTATATACCATACGCGCCTGCTCTAGCTTCCACTTCTCGCGCTTCTTTGCACATAAGCTCAAGTCCCTCAAGAGCTCCATGTCGTACAGCAGGTGATACAATTGCTGGAGAACATACCAGTCGTCAACACTATCCCCACTGAACTAAAAAGAGAAACTCACATCCAGTTTCATCAACTTCTCTACCTCTGTCTGCGGCCGCCCAGCAGCACTCGCAGTCCACGGTTCTAGGTGCAGGCGCTTCAGCAACGGTGCTCCGCGGCGCGCCTCGCGCTTCAGGCTCCAGTATCGACAGATGAGTTGCAGCGTCGGGATCCGCTTGCTTATCTTGAAGCGCTGTACATAGCTGTCAAGCCGGCGTACGATGATTGCAGGGACGAGCGGGGGGCCGGGCTTATAAGTTTTCGCGTACGCACGCGCAGACTTGGCGTTTTGTTGCTGCGCGCTGTCGGAGTCTGAGCCCTCCTGCGCGAGTGCTGCCGCGCGCGCCTCTTGTTGTTCTTTCTGAGAATATTGTCAGGTGTGGAGAGTATTGAAGTGAACTAAAGCTCTTACAGGTAGGTGTCGATCGCAATAGCAAGAGAGCGTAACTGGCTCAGCGCCTTGGGCGGCCTTCATTGGGAGTAGAAGTCGTTCCTTGCGCCCACAGGTTGCGTGAAACGCCTGGAAACATGATGTTTTCGCACACTGGATGCATGCACCCTCGCGGATCTCGCACACATAACATTTCTACTCAAGAGGAAAATCAGTCACAGGTTCTGGTATGCGCAAGAGGGGATATGAACGTACGAGTTTCCAGCGCTGCTTGGAAATGGCATCAATACCCGTTACGGGCTCCATGAAAACCTCATTTAAGACGCGCGTTTCAGGCACCCAGATCGCGCACAAGAGATGCACCCACTCGCCCTGCACAGTCTGCTTGAATGCGCCCCCTTCATTTGGGCACAGGATGCAGCTCTACAGCTCCGGTCAGTAACGTGCAGTTAGAGCGTGAGACGATAACCTACGACCGGGTTTTCAGGGGACACTGTGCATTTCCGGCAAAGCCATTGGCCCTCAGGGATATATGGGACACCATAGCAGTCTGAAAAGGCCTCAGCTCAGTAGTTGAACGGACAAGCTGAGTGCGTACCTTGATGTACTGCAAGGTTGCACCCATCGCAGAATACGATTGCATTACTATTTTCTCCCTCTGCATCATCGCAGATCGCGCATGTCGAGTCCTCAGATGGCATCGCGAGATCTGGCTTGGGAATATTTTTGGTCTGCATATAAATGAGTGAGCTAGAACGGGTGGCATCATGAAAGACACACCATATTAAACCATTCCTTTTCCAACCGGTCAACGATAACCTCAAACATCTCGTACGTGATTTGTGTGAGCTGCTCCTTCTTTCTTTCACGGTTGAGTGTGTCTAGCCATTCCTTGTCTGTGGGAGCGCGTTAGTGCGAGTAACGGAGAAACGCACAAAAAGCGGACCTTGTTCGTCCATGTCATACTCAACCTGCTTCGCTAATTCACTCTCAAGTGGTTCTGCTGGCTATGTGAGTGCCAAATCGTGTCCTTTTTAGGAGCAGGCGCACCAATATGCCGTATATAGGAGTCCGGTCGGTGGAACTCCGAGAAATCGTTGTCTGCATAGATACAAAGGTCAGTCCTCTCGCCCCATAAACTTTTCAATGGCCAAATACATCCGAACGCCCGCGCCTGACCATCATGTACACCATAAGGGTAATTGTCGTCCTCGTCGATCTTTTCGAATGAAACTTTGGGCAATTCGGATGGTGGAGGAGTAGTTTGCGCGCCGCGGGCCATTTGGGCAGTGTTCAACAAGGATCGGGATCAGTTGAATCTTATAGAGTGGGTATTCTCATTCAAAAATGCTGCTAGGTCCCAGTTTGTGAACAGTGGTGGTGGCCGCAGACAGTGAAGTTGACCTTCCTGCCGTGTGAAACGCAGCGCGTCCCGCGTGAGCTTGTGACAGTCGCGTACGCTTCACTAACTGGGGCTGCCAAAGCCCATCGACCCTTCTTGCTTAATTATCCAAGGAAGTAAGAGCCCCGTAGAAGAGAAACGGAGCACAGATTCTACTTTGGCTGGCACACTGTACGGGTCAATTATGATAATTCCTTCAGGAGTGATTGGATGATCCTATAATTCTATAATACATTAATATTTACTATTTCTCTTGCTCTAGGCCTCAACAAACGCGCGATACACGACCATTCCATGGTCCCCTGTAGGAGTCAATGTCAGCTGCGTACCTGCCCCAATGAAAATCACATCTCCAACGCCAACATCTAACCTCTCCCCGCTTCCCCAGCTCACAATCCCCACGCCTTCTGTAACAATAGCCACACTCGGACCATCAACGGCTCTGTGGAGCTCCTCCTTCCCAGAAGTCAGCCTGACTTGCACAACAGAGAACTCGGGCGCAGGCGGGTCATACAGGGTGCTCGCACCCGAGTCAGAGAACACTGTGGGGAAGACGAAGTGCTTGCTCGGCGCAGAGGCATTGTACGTCAGGCCAGAGATGAGGTTCGGGATGTCGCGCAACTTGGGCGTGAGCCCCGCCCGAATGACGTTGTCCGAGTTCGCCATACACTCCATGCATTCTATAGGGATGTAAGCTAATCCCAAAGACGCGAGAGAACATGTAAGGTTGTACCTCCTGATACGTAGGCATGAGGCTCGCCCGCACCCAAGTAAATTGCCTCCCCAGGGCTTAGAGTGATATAATTGAGCAGGAATGCACAGAATATGCCAATGTCACCAGGGAACTGGCTGTTCAGTCTCAAGACGAGCTCTACGAGCTCCTCGCTCTCGCCAGGATTGGTCCGGTTTCCCGAGTAGCGCTTCACGAGGGCCTCGAGCTGGAGCTGGAATGCAGATTCTTCGGCGGTCATCACAGCGGCGAAGAGGTTCCGCAGGGCGGTTTTCTCTGCAGAACCAGTGGGCGTCTCGGAGCCTGACTGAGAGGCAAACGCTTCTTGGATCGAGTTGGGTATTAAAGCGGCGAGCTCGGGTGTGCTCTGCAAAGATTCCGCAATGGAGGGTAACGGTCGGAAGCCACACATAGCATGAAACGGTGTAATAGCGAGCGCCATCTCGGGTTTGTGATTGGGATCTGAGCATTGTCCGCATATTTTAATCACTATAGTGGGGATCCCGAGCGGGAAAATCATACCTTTATAAATGTCTGGCTGCTCAGCGTGGAGTTTCCCTGCAGTCGCCTTGTCTGGATGACTTTGGATGCTAAGTGCCTTCTCAATTGACAATACTTTGAACAAGAATGGCAGGTTTCCATTACTTGCATCGAATCTGTCGGCGACGCGTTTACCAATTAGTTCTGGGTGGCTAGCTAGATTTTTGGAGAGCTCCTCTCCCGAAGAGAAAACATGCGAAGGCGATTTGGGGTGTGTGCCCATCCACAACTGGTAGCAAGTACATGTATTAGCCTGGTTGAACAAGATGCCAAGATCAAGGTATCTGCACCTCCGCGTACGGTGCCGACTCATCGATCGCGAATCCATGTAGTTTCGATTTAGCCGCAAACTGAGCAACCTTTGCGCTACTACCGACTTTTCCCCAGTCGTACTGCTGTGTCGTCGGGGCGATCTTGAAAATGGAGCTATTTGGCGCCATGGCCGAAGTTGTTCAGCGGGTAAGCGCTGAAATTTGGAACCTGGAGGTGAAGGAGGGAATTAGGCTTGTATGATGTCAGACCTTATCGGAAAGTTATCGATGCTCCCATCGGACATACCTCGCGACTCGGGTACACTCACCCCTGGTAAGAATGGATGTCAGAAATTTATGCCTTCCAGTTGGCTTCAGGCTTCCGGTAACTAGCGCTGAGGCTAGTGGGGTCTCCTT
The DNA here is from genome assembly GCA_018282025.1 of Sphagnurus paluster. NCBI lineage: Eukaryota > Fungi > Basidiomycota > Agaricomycetes > Agaricales > Lyophyllaceae > Sphagnurus > Sphagnurus paluster. Next base: position 21,138 of record JABCKI010000260.1, read on the forward strand.
GAAATGGATGATGGCACAGGTAGGCAGAGATTGTTATTGACCTAAGTCTCGGTCCATCAGCAAATGTGTGAAAATGCGGTGCGGCCCCATGAAAGTCACCGGGCATGTGATGGTCGATAGCGTGCTTGTAT
>JABCKI010000261.1:0-21111 GCA_018282025.1 Sphagnurus paluster
AAGGGACACCGGTTCTTCGAATGCCCGAATGCACAGGAAAAGAAGAAAGTATTTACAAATAGACAATTAGAAAAACTCCCAGAAATAGATACAGAAAAAATGACAGACGCTGAATTAGGTAGTTATTATCGTAAGCAGATGGAGGATTTTCTCAAGCGCGGGAAGTGAGCACGAGCTTGCCCGCGGATTATGTACCTTCAAATATGTTTTTAGCTAGTATTCCGGAAATACATAACATATTAAAAACAGAAGGTGCACGTGCATTCGAAGGAAGACAGAAACCGGATACCCCTGAGTGGCTGTTGCAACGCCTTCGCGAAGATAAGACACGCGCCATTGGATTATTAAGAACCTGGACACACAAAAGTAAACAAGACCTGTGCACAGAAGCATTGATCAACGACATCAACGATCTAAGCGACTGCGCAGCCAGGAGTGTACTCCACGGACTAAAAATCCAAAAGTGGTATCTTCGCCGATCGCACAGCAGGCAGCTGGACGTCAAACTCACGGCAACAACGTTGGACACGGCAAAGTCATATGATCTTACGGCACTCCTAGACACAGGCTGCACTGGCTCATGCATCAGCAAGGAGTTTGTATTAAGAAATAAGATCAACACGCAAGCCTACCCCGTGCCCATCCAATGCTTTAACGCCGATGGAAGTCCGAACAAGTCGGGATCGATCACGGATTACGTGGAAATGAGAATTAGAATTAAGAATCACTTTGAGAAAATCCATCTCTCAGTGACAGACCTCGGGAAAAACGATATATTCCTAGGGTTTGACTGGATTCAGTTCCACAATCCACAGATCGATTGGCAGACCGAACGGATCGAGTTTGACCGCTGCCCTGAAAGCTGTCAGATGTCCGGATGCGGACTAGAACCTGAAGAAACGGAAGAACTGTGGACATCCGAAGTTAATTATGATCTCGGAGAAAAACTTCTATTCATAGACTTCAACAAAGAGGCTGAGCTAAGACAGAGCACACACGTCAGAGCCGGACAAACCACCGCATCTAAACTAGCGGAAAGCCATGCTCACGCCAAGCCCAAGAAGTCCTTCGAAGAGATCGTACCAGAGGAGTACCACAAGTTCAAGGAAACAGTGTTCGGAAAAGAATCATTCGACGAACTACCCCCACGACGACCCTGGGACCATGCAATCGAATTAGTACCCGGTGCCAAACTGCAGGACTGCAAAGTTTATCCGTTAACTAAAGACGAACAAAAGCAGTTAGACGAGTTCTTAGACGAGAACCTGCGCACGGGACGAATTCGACCGTCAAAGTCACCTGCGGCATCTCCCTTCTTCTTCATCAAAAAGAAGGACGGCACGCTGCGACCGGTCCAGGACTATCGGAGATTAAATGAGAACACGGTGAAAAACAAGTACCCATTACCCCTGATTCAAGAGTTAGTCGACAAACTCCAAGGGGCAAAGTACTTCACCAAGCTCGATATCCGATGGGGATACAATAACGTCCGAATGAAGGAAGGTGACGAGTGGAAAGCAGCATTCCAGACCAATAAGGGATTATTCGAACCCTTGGTCATGTTCTTCGGACTCTGCAACTCGCCGGCCACCTTCCAAACAATGATGAACACCATCTTCAAGGAAGAGATCGATGGAGGACACGTCGTAGTATACATAGACGACATCCTCATATTCACAAATGACATGGAAACGCATAAAGCATTAGTAAAGAAGGTTTTACAGAAACTAAAAGAAAATAAACTATTTCTAAAACCGGAAAAGTGTGAATTCCATAAAAAGTCGATCGAATACCTAGGAGTAATCGTCTCGGAAAATGAGGTGCGGATGGACCCGATCAAAGTGGCAGGAGTTGCCGACTGGCCGGAACCCAAATGTAAACGTGAACTCCAGCAATTTCTAGGGTTCTGCAATTACTACCGGCGATTCATAGAAGGCTTCTCCAAAGTGTCGAAACCACTGACGGAACTAACCGGAAAAGTTGAATGGCAATGGACCTCGTTACAGAAAAATGTGTTTAATGAACTAAAGAAACGCATAACGAGCTCCCCAATCTTAGTCATGCCACGCGACGATGGAAAGTACCGGTTAGAAGTAGACGCTTCAGGTCATGCAATCGGAGGGATACTGTCGCAACAACAACCAGATCAGAAATGGAAGCCAGTAGCGTTTATGTCTCGATCACTCAATGAGACAGAACGCAATTACGAAGTCTACGACCGAGAACTTCTGGCGATCATGCTAGGTCTGGAGGAATGGCGGCAGTATCTATGTGGAACGAAGGAGAAATTCGAATTTCGAGATCTGGACAGATCACAAGAATCTTGAATACTTCCGAAAACCGCAGAAACTGAACCGGAGACAGGCAAGATGGGTATCGGAATTACAGGATTACGACTTCACCCTGGAACACAAGCCTGGCACCTCAATGAGTAAAGCTGATGCTCTGTCGAGACGACCAGACCATGAAACGGGGGAGAAAGACAATGAAAACGTTGTACTCCTGAAGCCGGAACATTTCCGAGTGGCAAATTTCACAATCGAAGGGGTAGACCTAGACCTCTTAAGGGAAATTAAAGCCGCGCGCCCGCTAGCCGACCTCGAGGTCCAGAAGAAATTAACGGCAAAGGTGAAAGATTGGAAGGAATCCAACGGAATTATCACGTGGAAAAAGCGCATCTACATCCCACAAACAGAAACGCTACGCGAAGGAATTATCCGTGCACATCACGATACACCGCTAGCAGGACACCCTGGGATCGCGAAAACCCACGAGTTAATCACGAGGAACTATTGGTGGCCCGGACTACTGGATGACGTCCAGAAGTATGTCAAAGGATGCGAAACGTGCCAAAGAACCAAGGCACAGAGAAACGCTCCACGCGGCCACTTAGTACCGAATGAGATTCCAAACGGGCCATGGGACATCGTGTCGGTCGACATCATCGGACCACTGCCAATGTCACAAAGCTACGATGGCATACTAGTGGCGGTAGATCGCTTCACAAAGGCCTCACGGTTCATTCCGATCAACATGGAAATCACCTCGGAAGGAGTGGCAAGGAAACTCTGGGACCATGTATTCAAGGACGTCGGATTACCACGCAAGGTCATTAGCGATCGAGGACCCCAGTTCGTGTCAAATTTCATGAGGCATCTGTGCCAGATAGTGGGTATTGAACGAAACCCATCAACAGCGTACCACCCACAGACAGATGGCCAAACCGAACGGGTTAACCAAGAGCTAGAACAGTACCTACGCGTGTACGTCAACTACCGGCAGACCGATTGGGCAACCTGGATGACAATGGCAGAGTTTGCGTACAACAACCGGATACACTCAGCAACAGGCTACTCCCCGTTCTTCTTGAACAACGGAAGACACCCTTATACGGGAAAAGAGCCCAAACCGACCCGATCGCCAAGTGTAGACGAATTCCTAGAAACGATCAAACAGGCAAGAGAAGCGGCAGAAATATCATTAGTCAAGGCTGCTGAGTCCATGAAACGTTTCTACGATGCGCATCGAACCGAAGCACCCGAGTACAAACCCGGAGATCTGGTATGGCTGGACGGCAAGGATATTAACACCGAAAGGCCGGCAAAAAAACTCGACGACAAGCGACACGGACCTTTCCCGATTGTCAAGAAAGTCGGAGAAGCTGCTTACAAGTTGAAGTTGCCCAAAACCTGGAAAAAGATCCACCCGGTAATCGGACAAACCCGGCTAACGCCCTACACGGCTCCGGAATTTCCACACCAGAAGGAGGTCTCGGTCATGAACCCCCCGCCACCGATCATTGTCGACGGAGTACCTGAGCAAGAAGTCGAGAAGATCTTAGATTCCCGATGGTACAAAGACGGCCTACAATATCTGGTCAAGTGGCAAGGGCAACCAAACGAGGAATCCACGTGGGAATGGGCCGAAGAAGTCAAGCGAAATGCCAAGGAATCGGTAAACGACTACCACCGTGCTAACCCAGACGCTCCCCGACCCCTTACCATCACCATACCACCGCCAAAAAAACAAGTAAGGATTCTCACCCGGAAAAAGGAGGAACTACCCCGATTCCGGTTATTTAACCCAGAAACCGATGACCCGTATCTAATCGAAGGAGATGTTGATAGGAAGGACACGCTGACAGGTATATATGGAGATAAGAAACTATTGGAAGCCTATTTAGAAAGAAATTGGAAGAAGTGGAAGAACCCGGTCGCCTAAGCCAGAGCTCGTCTCCAGCCAGAAAGGGCCGAAAAGGCAGAAGAACCCAGTTACCGGAGCCAGAGCTCGTCTCCAGCCGAGGAAGCCAAGAAACTGGTAGTACACGCCTAATCGCGAGGACGCGATTCTAAGAAGGGGGTAATGTTACGATTTATTTTTCGAAACCAATCTTATCTACACGTGACCAGTAATTACGCGTACATACATGCATTCCCCTTGCGCCGCAGCGCTATAGTAGTATATAAGCAAATTGTATTTCGTAGTAGATCCCCAGCTTCGAGCTGGTTAATACCACCCTCTAACTTCATCTCCCTGTGTGGTCGGAACAGCCCTGGTCGCTGCCGGCACTTGTGAGCACTGAGACTTGAGTCGCCTAACAAACACGAGCAATATCACCGCAGTGCTGAGATAATGATAGTTGTACAGCGGATGATCTACAGCCACCGACTATTGTTCGTTCTGCGGAAGAATTGTGCCTCGACCGTCGACATCTAATTAGTCAATGACAATCGGCAAAAGATAAAGATGCGTCTACCGGCGTATATTAGGTCTGTAAGCCAAATGCAGACGTGATTATCGGCATAACTGATATGTGGACCCACAAGGACACACAGCCTCTGGCAGCCGATGACAAGGATGGTTGCAAACAGAAAAGGCACGTTGAATGGACCCACACGACTTCAGAGCAGAGCGCGCCTTTGAACCTTCAATCCTTGCAACAATTGCCTGACCCGTACCTACCTTGGTCGAACCAGGGACCCGCTTGAACATGAAAACTGGTGTGTAACATTTCATGATATCATAAACCCGAACTTATTCTTTTGATCCCAAACTGGTAGGAGGAACCCAAGAACCATACATCTTATGATTATTGTTGACGCCCCCAAGCACCCATATCGATCCATAGCGATGGGGTACAATACGCCTAGCTGTCATAGTTTAACGTCGTCGCGACGGCTCTTTCGCGTTATATGATTAGTTTAGGCTGTGTGGCCGATAAAAACTCAATCAAATCGCATTGAATAGTCGAAAGGAACTCGCGCCGAGATTCTAGCTCCTCTCAGCACACCTCGTCCTCCCTCAACGTTCCCTCCTCCTCTTACTCGATCCCCATTTCTCGTTTGCTTCTCGATAACCTCGCGCTTCTTTGTTATGAATAAAGGCAGAAAACCTCAGCAAAACCAGCTTGATATCCAAAACGTCCAAAAGTTCTTCAGGTACTCTCCTCCACTCTGCCGGACAGGCATACAGCCTACTCGGTCTAGGGGCACTCGCGCACCAGCTTATTTCGACCGACACCTTGACGAAGACTGAATCGAGTAATCTATCTCCCATCGATGGTCGACGACTTCAAAGCTATCGCAAACCAAGCCCTTAAGAACTGCATTTCGAGTTGCACTTTGCCTTCTACTACCGACGTCGACACCGGTTTTCCTACGCTCGATAGAATAGCAGAGGAACTGGATAGATCCCCACATTTTCACGTCAAAAATGAGGCAGACATTCAAGACACATACGAAACCAACATGGCAGCTCACTGTCTGGTCGTCGCCTCTACCCTCCACTTTCAGTTACCGGTATGGTCTTCTGGGTACCTGAAGTGGACAAAGAAATATCAGCAGCCCACAGGCGAGAAATACGCGATCGCTGATGGATTTCTCAGCGCAGAAACCCTCGAACCGCGACCATCCTGGCTTCCAGCACAGCCTTGTCCTGTGTATTCGAGAATGATCAAAGATGGGCCTCTAGGTATCTGGGAGTTCAAGAATCTCGTCGCTGGGTCGATGGATACTTTCAAAGCCATCCGAGATCTTTGTGTCGAAGATAAATTTCCTTGGCAAGGTTGCGACGCGGGAGATTTGTGCGTTCTCCGCCACCCGACCAGCTCAGATAATCCTGTGAAGACATGGGCGAAACTTGGATATGACGCAGCCAAGCCAATTTGTCGCAGCTTACATTCGCGATGCAAAGGTAGTTCTCACGCGTGCTTGGGGTCAAATCCTTCCGCCGAAGATCGGAAACATGCCAGGCATATAATACAACAGGTGTGACAGTTGATTACCCCTACAGCTACTGATTATATTGATCTTCTACTCAATTTTAGACCTGGGCCGAGATGGTGAACAATGATGTTACCTTTGGGTGCTTAAACGCTGACGACTATCAAATGTATTTACAACGCAATCGAGCTACTCGGACGCTCTTCATAACCAACGTAATCCAAATCGACGAGTAAGAGTGTTTTAAGATCCTTACGGGGTTTCTAATCGCGATTTTACGGGACGCGGAAGATCGCTTCAAGCAAATGAGCAAGTCGAGACCTGACACTTGGTCAAAAATACATCCCTTTCAGGATCCGGACAGTATCGTAGAATTATCCCGCTCGGTGGGTCTGAAGTATTCACGGAGAACCCACTCCTGATGTTTGAATTTTCATAGCAAATACTCGAAGAGGCATTGAATCGATCCTGGGCAGTGATATCTACCGACTCCCCCAAGCAATGGGCCTCCTCGACCTTCGTTCCTGACTCACCTTATGTGCGAGTGGCTATCGAGGATTTGAAGGTGACATCAACAAAGGCTCCTAAGCCTCCCTTCCCTGGTACACCATTCCTTCGAATTCGCATTCCCACCCAAGAATTCACCGCCAGAGGAGCTCTGTGCGTTTCCGGGAATCAATTTTCTGACATTGCAAACCAGATCTCTGGTACAGTTTTTGTCAAGAACGCAACTAGCTTTCAGCAACAGAAGGCACTCCGAGAAGAATTCAAAATTTTGCACAAACTAAGAGCTGCTGGTGTGCTCTGCGTCCCCATCCCTATTGGACTCTTCCGACACAAAAACCTGGAGCAAAATCCTGCGATAAAAATATCTTACGCATCGCTGGTTCAGGAAGACGTAGGAAAAATTTCGATTGCCCGTCACAGGGAGACGGCGGGTCGGAAAGTCTTACCGCCACTAGTGTACGTTCAACGCTTTCTTTGAAGTCCGTCTTCTGATATTTAACAGGAAAGAGTGTCTTAAAGCGCTGAAGGAGATTCATAAAGCTGGCTACTGTCTTGGAGAGATATCGTTGGACGACATCATAGTCCGCGCAAGTAAGTTTTATGGTGTTAATCGTCCCAAAGTATCGATCGTTGGAGTTACCCTTTCACGTGCATATATACCCAAGGGAGATTGGGTGATGGACGAAGAATGTCAATACTTAGAGGGAATTCTACAAAACCCTTTGAAGCGTCGCAGGAGGGTTTGGGATGAGTCAAGCGGTGAAGAAGATTTGGATACAAATTATCCGGCCAAGCAAGTAAATACTAGCCCAAAGGAAATTCGGTGACCGCAGTGATATATTTGTAGACCATGTCTTATTGACTGTAGAAATTATATTGGAACTTGTAGAGACTCCAAATCAAAACAAAAATATCGCAGAATAGAAATATTCCTTCAATCCTCATGATAAAAGCCTCAGCGATGATACATATATTGATAACTTGAGGCGCAGTGTCGGCAACCCCGCACTGAGTCCAGACACGCCAGGGTCACGTGTTAGAGTTGATGTTAGTTGACAATGGGTCCCGATCCGGCCAATTCAAATCGTAATTACTACACATCTCCTACCTTCCTCGTGGCTATGAAGTCTCGTCCATAAAAACCTCCCACACATCAATGGAGGACAAAAAATTTGACGTTGACCGGGAACTAGCTCTTTTATTGGATTACAACCCTCCGTCTCGACACAGCCCTGCAGATGTGTGTTCCGCGCTGGAATCACCTCTCTGTTTCTATGAAAAACATCTCGATGCAGGACTAGCGCTAAAGAAAATTCAGAACTTACCAATGGCGACGTATCTTTCAGAAACTGTCGATTATACTCTGCAGTCACTGGAAGACAAAAAGTCTACCTTACCAGCTCGGTACATGGGGGACCGCTTCATAACAAGTGAATACCGAGAGCCTGATACATCAATGGCTGATGCAAACACAATTGCACATGCATACCTTTCAAAAACGGCACGTTTTGCAGAGGTTATAGCCTCGACACTGTTACTCCATGTTGGAGCTCCCGGATGGTATTCTTCTTTGCTCTGGACTCGACGGGAGCACGAAGGAAACCAGAAAGCATTCTGCGAGGACTACGGCCTGGAAATCCGTGAACTAATGAACGATTCTGTGGGTCAAAATGTGATGGATGATGGCAAGCGAGATGTCCTGCGACGTGCGCGGGAGAAATACCCTCGCATGGCGTTATGGAATTTTTTCCCCATTTCCCCCATCTCAGAGAAAATGCTCCAAGATATGAGCTCCCTCAGTTCCGCACAATCATTTGATCATGAAACGTGCCGAACGATCGGATATCTGCCACCTCCCGCTACGGCTGCCAGCACTCTCGATGCCTTATTAACGGCCTGGGGACCTCCTGTAACCTCTTTGGTCGCAGATTCAGCGAAGGAAAGAGAAGTTCTCGCATCAGGAAAGGATGAACCCACCCGTATCACCAGATCTCGTAAGCGTGTTAAGAATCAAGCCTCGCATAAGCAGTCAATCCGCGAAAATGACCTAAATTGGCCTACCGTACGGATTACTGCTTTATCGAGGGAAGCGCCTGACTTGACCAGATCATTTATTAAGCGGGTGAGCCCTCTATATTTGTGTGCGCTTTCAATTTCAAACGAAACGTATCTGATATGTAGGCCTGGGCCCGTTCTGTGGAATATGATACGACATACCTGATATTCAACTGCGGAAACCACGAAAGAATCGGGTTTCGACATCGCGCGAGTCAGACCCTATTTCTCTCTGACCTGATCGAAATTCCTAGCTGCAAGGCACCTTCCTACGGAAAAATTCACATTGGGCTTTTCATTGCCATCACTCAGGACGCCATTGATCGTTCAGAACAGCATTTTAAGGCGCAAGAAAATCACGAAACCAAGAAAAGACGACGATCAGTAGTTGCATTGCCGCTTGATAAGCGGCCTCGAACTCGAGCTGCAGCCAAAAAAAAAATTAGTGAAGAGGAAGAGTATCGTAAAAATCTAGAGGTGCGCCCAGATCTCTACAAAAAGCAACGGTCTAATTTTTTCCTAGGCTGTGAAAGAGGAATCTAGAAGTCGCCCTCTTGCCTTGGTAGAGCTTCGCTACAGCATTTATAATTCGCCAGCTCCAGCATCGTTCCTGCGTCTCGGTCACTTGCAGAAGACTAGTTATGGACCTGAGGAGTATCTTTCTGTCATTGTCGCTTCAAAGATCGCAGCTGGGGCGACTGGCGTGGCTCACGAGGCCCAGCTCAGACTGCTCACCTCGGGCGGAAATTTTCGAAGTACGAACGCCGTTATTAAATTGGCGTTTGAACCCGAACAGAATGAACGCCTGAGACACGAGTTCGGTGTCTACGAACATCTTTTCTCTCGTGGAGTCGCTGAAGGCATGCCCACCGTATATGGATTATTCAAAGACGCCGAAAGCGATACCTTGGCGCTCCTCATGAGCCACGTTGGTGCCTCTTTGTGGAGTCTTAACCCGTATCAACGGAGGTTTGCTTTCACGTTGAGAATTTCCGAAGAAGTGAAGTAAGACAGTACAACATACCACTGTTATGCCTATTCAACTTTTGCTTTAGGAGCGCCTACTTACGTGCTCTAGGCGCGATACATCAAGCAGGTGTTCGGCATCGCGATATCCGTCCAGAAAACTTGACACTCATGGAAGGGGATCGGGTAGCTATTATCGACTTCGATATGGCAGAGTTGAATCCTAGCGAAGGAGCCAAGAGGCGCGAGATGTGCCACATGAAGAACCTTTTAAACGGCTCGTATCGCCCGCCAAACGAATATCCTAGCGATGCAACGACACCAGAGAAGAAGCCTGTAGAAACGGCCCCCCCTAATGATGATTTTTGGGGCTTGGATGATTCCGATTAGACCTATAGTTTTGTGTATTCTTAATAGGTGTTGAAGACAAGGAGCACATGGCTCCTAGATGGGTAGGAAAGGCCCGGGGTAGGCTGGGGAAGATCGTCCATGCACAACTCTCTAACTCTATGGTCGTGTATAAGTTTACTTCAACAAACCGGGCTATAAGTATGTGCGGAATTGCTGCCGATTCTGATTAACGTTGCAGTATGTATCCCAATGGTCGAAATCAGGAAGCAAAGGATCTAATTCTTACGTAGTGCAGACGTATGCAAGTATCACAATGACCAAGGACAGTTGGATTCAATAAAAATCTATTAGTAAAGATTCAAGCCATCTGGGGAAATTCTGGCGACACTTCGTAACGGATGGGATTTGTAGTTCATTGAGTATGAAAAATTCTTGAGAAATTGCTGGCAATTTCAGTTCATTGATTCGGTATATATGAAATATATATCTGCTCGAAGTTTTTCTATGATTTTGACAAAGAATCCCCATGGGACAAGGAACCTCCGAACACTTGGAAGAACTTAATCGAACAACCACATAGGTAAAAAGACTACAGCTTTGGTAACTGTGCTCTAAGGGAAAGCAGCAGCGGCGCTAGCGAATCCATTGTCAATCCTGGACTTGAATTCGTTGGCTTCTGCGAGGAGTGAAATCTGATCCAAATGAACTCTCAGGATAGCCAAGCTGGACGAGATGAGGAGACTCACTGGAGAGGCTGAAATGAGTGCGTCTTCGACGTTTTTGAGACTAGAGCCCATGTTGGAGATGTCCCCTTGGATGTAGGAATAACCAAAGGGGACCTTGAAGAATTGATCCTTGCGGGCGATTATGCCGTCAATGGCGTGGTACATTGTCCCCTCGAGGTTCTCTGCGGCGGTGAGGATTTCACGACCATCGTTCGAGGAGAATGGGGTCGGGGTGACGGCCTACGGTGGTAAGTGGAAATTATTTTTTGTCAGATTACCTTTCCTGCCGCGATGAAATAAAATACCTTTGTGTCCTTGGCACACGATTGTAAAGCGGTAGCAAGATCTACAGCACTGTTGTGGATGGCCTGAAAAAACATATGATTCAAAAAAGCGGGGTCAGAAGATGACATACGAAAGCCTGGAGGAAAGTTCCCCCAGTGACAGGGAAAGCGGTGACGGCCTTTTCGAGCGTTTGAAGGCGGGAAGAGATGGTGGCGATGTCGGCCTTGAAATCGGCGGCGGTGCTGGCAAAGCCAGACGCGACCAGTGAGGCGAAGAAAATGAAGCTGGAAAGGCGCATTTTGGATTTTAGAATTGCCGGGATTTGTGAGATTCTTGGGAGGCTCTGTGAGTTATTATATTCTCCTATGCCCTTTATATTCTCCTATGCCCTTTTATACAATTACCGAGCACAATTATCCCGCTGAAGTGGTTTTTTTCGCGAAGCACAATACCTCACGAGGTCCGTATCTTTTGACAGCTTCACATTGCAGAATTCTGGGAAGAACCCGGGTAAAAACCCTGATCTAATTCAGTGGGGATGCATCAACTTGTCTTGAACCTAGAAGCGAAGCGTTGGTGAAGCTTATCGTACTCCAGAAACCCACCATGGGGTCACAACAGAACGAGTTGTCGCTGGACGGTTGAATGAGTTGTATCCACAGTGCGCTAGCCCGAATAACGTACCATCTTCTTCTAGCCCCATATTCAAAATGATCAAGGGAGAAATTTTCTTATAGACCAAGTTCAAGTGAAGCTTCTCGGGAATATCTGCCATAGCTTCAACGTAATGTGAAATTGGGTTCACCACGTTCTAAGACTTGAAGAGGTACGAGAATTGGCGCTGGGAAAAATGAACAAATGTCAGAAGAATAAAGAAGTCATACAAATGAAATCCATGAGAGAGATCTTCGAATCTAAGTAAATGCGTCGGCGTCGGGTAAGTCAGTACACATTGTGTGAACTAGATGGTGTAATACCCCCAACTCAGCTGGTATTTGAGCTTGAGAATTAGCGCGAGCGCTCCGAGAACGAAGCTTTAAATTCCAATCAGGTCACGCTGATTCTGAATCTTATGCTGTTGTATAGCATTCGAAAAGCATCAAGAGATTTTTTTTAAAGAAAGGAAAGTTACTACCCATTATTCAAGCGCTGGTTGCGATAAAGATCACAGAAGGGAAGTGTTGGGATCGAGGTAATCCTGTGATCTAATCGTAGTCAGTAAAATTAGTGATCGCGGTAAATAATAATCATCGAATGGGTGGAGACGCAATAGTGCTCCACACCACACCTTAAACGAAAACCATTACCTTCCACAAAAGGAAGGAAGTAACTGGCACTCACACAAAGCAGCCAAACCGCTCGACGGCGGCAGTCTTTTAATTCTGGAGAAGTTATAATAAGAACGTTCGGTGCCATGGCCAAGCTCTTCGCACTTGGCAGAGAGAAATAAGTTCCCACGCTGCCTTCTGACTGTCCTCCATACATTCCGTGTTCTATTTATAGAACGAGGTCTTAGTCTCTTAGCTGGTGCGGGGACTTCTTTGAATCCATTGTCCAAGGGGTGTTGCCGATCTGAATCTTCCACACAGCTCAAACTACGCGGTATAAGTGATGGAGTTTGCCATGATGTAGACTTGACCATTTTTAGTAAACATGAGGCAAACATCCTCAAATCCGTTTTTTCACCGTCGAAAATACAAGACTACCTGAATTGTGAAAGAGTATCTGGAATCCTGCCATTGGCAGGATTAGGTGTAAAAATTAGTCGCGGTACTTTATTTCTGACACTTGGTGTCGTGTTTTCTTTCCCTTCTCGATGAGGAGACACTGGCACACTGTCCCATGAGCGCTTTCGTTGAGAAAGTTGCTTCGGAGATGTGATAGATCCTAGTGGTGGTGACGATTCTTTGTTATTATCTGGTGGAATACCCAAGGCCTGCTCTTCTGCGCGAGTGATCTGAAGTTGGGCAAGAAACTCGGAGGAGATTAGTTGTCTCCATGATGGATGGCGTTCTGATAGGTGTTGAGGGAAGTTGTACTTCCAGTGTACCTCATTACAACCTAAAGTGCAAATAATCGGGGCATTTGTACATGGTCGTGTTTCGCGGAATGTCAAGGCTGCTGAAATTTGGAAGGGATATGCTTGAGGGCAGTCGGAGTCCGCTTTCCCTCCCTTGATACGTATCTGACACAAACTTGGAAAACCTCGGTCTATATAAATATAGACCTCGGAATTTCGATTTCGAAATCCAGCCAAAGTTCAGAAGCAGCCAGGACGCCACAGGCGGCAGGGAGCATACAAGTGCAGATAAGTGGACATCGACTACGTCGGACATGTAGCGACAACGATTTTGAAGGCAACGCAGGCCTTGAAATCTCGAGGTCAACTCGCGAAATGGCGTTGCTCGGTCAAAGCCAGCAATGAACAAGATAATAGTTGCCTCGAAATACAAGTAAGTTGGCTTTACGCAAGTATTCAGCCAATAAGCAGTCCTCCAGGTGCCTACTTCTTAACAACCCAGTCGGAATGCCATCAATAATTGTCCGATGTATCTGCTCCCAAAATTAGATTCCGTGCCTGCTCATTTCTAGGCTGGACGCGACACTGGAAAGGGACAGGATGGCTGGAGAAATATAAATTTTAGGTTCTAGCCCATTACCCAATATACGACTACTTACTTCGTCAGACCACAGACAGTAGCCACTTCAGGAGTAATTTCTTCCCCATTTTCACCGATGGCTTTAGAGATATTCAAACTTGCAAGAATCGATGCGATCGAAATCCAAAGTGTTGAATTCGCCAAGTGCTGACCAGGACAAACCCTAATCATATCTCGAATCAGAAACACTGTGAAACGAGTAGTAATGCTTCACATACCTGCGACCGAATCCAAATGATGCAGTAGGATATGGCTCATTGTCGCCCTCCGGTTGAGGTAGATATCGAGCAGGATTGAAGGTGTGCGGATCCTTATAAACCGTATCATCCAGTGCCATCGCTCTAGCGAGTTGAGATATTGAGTCTCAAACTAGAGAGCAGAAAATGACGCTTATGATCACATACCTTATGTTTGCAATGACAAGAGAACCCTTTGGTATAAACATTCCGCGGTAGATATCATCTTCCATAACGCGGTGAGGGACACCTTCGAAAGAGGTCAAGGTCTCAAGCCAATAGTTACGAAGCCTGGAGGGGGAGCTTACCCAAGGGCAACACATTATTCCACCTGAGAATGTCGAGGTTCCATATTCAGTTACCATTGTTGCTTGATCAAAGTAATTACCTCAAGATTTCTTCAACTATACAGTCGACGTAAGGCAGTGAACCTCGATCTGAAAAGTCTGGGAGGCGTCCGGTGCCAACGACCATGTCGATTTCGTTTTGAGCTCTGACTTGTGTTTCTGGGAATAACATCATTGCTAAAAAGAAGAAGGATAAAGTTGCGGATGTCTGGACTTTATATTAGCCTTGTTTATATTGTGTTAAAATATTAGCACTTGCCGTTTCTGCTCCTGCAACATAAATTGTCACCACAACCCCTTGGGTATTCAATATTGCGTCAGTATCATCAGGATCCAGGGCTTCCAGTTGTTGTGCCACGAAGGAGGGCTTTTCTATACCTTCCTCCTACATGGTGAAAGATTTACTCTGAGGACGATTTAATAAGTAATGTTGGGCTCACCAGCTGCTTTTTGACTTGTTCAAATGGATATTTATACAATTTGTAGACTGTGGACCTGTAATTGCGAGCAAATTTGGCATAATAAGTTCCGGGAAACCAGCTTGGTAAATATTGTACTTTTACATGGGAATCAACAAGCGATTTCTTTGGTTCAACTTGTGACTTACAAAAGGGTAGGAAGTCCACCGGTGTTAATCCAGGAGAGCCACAGTTGCTGAGAGCATTACTGGCTTCACCTGCTAGCTGTACATAGGGATCGTCATCAGAGTTGATCGCATGTCCAAATGCCACTCTTGTTATGATCGAGGCTGGAAGTCTGACCAAAAAACAAAAGCTAGGTCAGGAACAATCTCCAGACTTCGAAATATGAAATCCTGCCTCATCAAAAATTTGTCATGATTTTTTTCGTCTAATAAAAGGTTGCGGAGAAGAATGCGCGCTTCTTGGGTTTGTATAGGTTGATAGCTTGTGACCTTGTCGACATTGAAGTACTCATTGAACATGCGCCTGTGCCTCTGGAACAACTTTCCGTAACGTAGTAAAGTAAGTGATCGTATCCACCCCATTCTAACGACATGTTAACACACAAATTGTTGGAAGTGTAGTCCCCACTAGAGACTTACATGTTAAACACAATGAACGAAGGCCTATCACTATAAATCCCACCCCTCTTGTCAAGGAGATCGACTGCAGCTTCGACGCTGTTCAAAACGATGATGGATATTCCGGGAACACGGAAATACATCACATCGCCTTCCAATTGAATCAATTATGACGACAGGTTGCTGAAAAGGCGACACCAAACCATATACTTTTCCCCACTTGCAAAAAAAGTCTTCCTGTTTTTCGCTAGGCATCTTTCGCAGGTGGCCAATGATTGGGTCGGCTGGGGGACCGGGCGGGAGCGGTAGGTGTGTCTTGTACGTTGCTTTCCTCCAGAGGAAGGCAAGAGCGCAAGCACCAACAAGTAAAAGAAAAAAAGTCATCAAAGGCAGCTTGGTATGAGGGACACACGGCGAACAGAAAACACTGAAGATATGCGTATTTAAAGTCCACAGTTTGGAGTCCATCAGAACCCCATGCCACACTGACACCACCGGCGGATCATCATCGGCTGTGATACGTCGGTATAATGTGCGGAGAAACAAGAGACATCGAGAAACGTACCAATAAAGCTTGCTGGTTACTGCTTGCAGTTAGTGCAAAGAAGGTTGACTAGGTCATCAATCCATGTCAGAACACTTAATGATAAGATCCACGATAAGACTGCCATGCAACAGAAACGGCTAATGACGACTCGCAATCAGCGCGAAGGCTGAACAAGCGTCAATCATGTTCTATCTTGGCGCCGCTACGGGGACACAATGAGACCGGGGAAGATAGGACTCCAACACCACTCACTAGTCAATGCTTGCCACTATAACTGAGAGGATGTCAAACTATCTCGAGAAGGCACGATACCCGCACTATCTGTGAGACCGAGGACAGGACACCAGTGGTCAAGGATTCCATGTCAATCATGAATAGTAGTGTAGATAGCACAGTCAGAGGCCTAGTAGGGGGTATAACAAGCCGCTAGACCTCGATGTCCAATCAGACTGTGGCCGAATGACGATGGCCCAAGTACCAAAACTAAACGCGCGTCGCGTCGGTACACGGTTGGAGGTAGCTGCGAAGACTGAAACAGCAGTTGTTGATGGAAGCCATACAGAGTTAAACCGATGTCATTGACCATATGAAAGACAACATTCACGGCGGCTCTCCCTTCCTCATTTCTCGTCTCACTTCACTCGACCACTTGAAAAAATCACACTTCCATTGACGGTCAACGTGTTCTCTTAGCCTCTCCGTCCTGCCTTTGTCATACCCAGGGCCGACCGGCCTATTTCATAATGTGTAAACACCACTGAACCACGCAAGGGATGAGAAGGAACCTACCGAGAACAGATGAAGAACTTCTTCCCCTTATTGGGCCCAGGTTTCATCACCGTAAGCTCCTTCGCCGGCTCCGCGTGGACTGGGCATTTCGGGGGTTGCACAGGCGCAAGAAGATTCGACCACGCCTGCTTGCTCTGGGTAGAGTCTGCCCCGCAACGCGGCGGGGGAGGGGCGTCGGATTCTTGCGATGAAAGTAACATCGCGAGACGGTAGTCTGCGTCCTCATCGACATCGACAACTTCTTGAGCAGCAGCAGGGTCTTCGGGAACGGAAGATTGGGATCCCGGGGTTTGCTTCGAAAAAGTGGGATTATGACTTTCGCTCGATCCTTTAGGTTTGGCGAAGAAAGAAGAGAGTTTCGCCTGACCCGGAGGGTTGTCCTCGACTTTCTTCTGTTTCTGCTTCTTAACGGAAGAGTGGCGACCGAGAGTGTCTGCAGTCAGTTTTCTCTTTATGCTTGTCGAAGAGGAAGCTATTGTCGAATCTACTCGTTGTGAAGGTTGGCGTAGTGGAGGCGTCGGCATGGGCGTCGATGAAGACGTCATAGATGAATTATCTCGGTTCAAAGTGGTCTGTGACGTTGTAGGCGTTCCTGCGCCTGACGAAACGGTGTCCGACCGTTGTATGGGCTTTGGTTCTGATGGAGTAGTGGATACGGAGGACGATGCTGGTTGTTTACCGAAGAACTGTTGAAGAAGCCGCTGTTTGCCTGAATACTCATCCCAGAATTTGGACGCTATTCTCGGAGGTTCCCGCGGCGGGTCACTCTTGAAGCCCATAGCATCCTGTAGTTTTATGACAGCACCAGCCGAGTCGACTATTTCGTCATGGAGGTCGACATAAACAGGACAGTGATCGCTTCCGATGATTTTGGGCTGGATATCTGCGGCTTTGACCCATGGAAGAAGACCACGCGTGATGAGGACGTAGTCGATGCGTGTACCATAGTTCGACTCCCGCGCAGATATCTTGGTATTCCAACCTGAATCGACAAAGGCTTAAGACATCGATCGACCGGAAGCGTGGGTGCAAACTTACACGTGAACATACCCTTCCTCTCGGGCCAAAAACGTCGGACAATGTCGACCATGGGCCCACCAGTCCCGTCTTCGGCCACCATCCAACCCTTCAGCCATCTTTGCGCGTTCTTTCCCCAAAAACCCTCTTCGCCTTCCAAGCCGTCCGCAATCCCTTTCGCGACCATCAACTGGCCCTCGCAGTGGTCTATAACGGCGGCGCATGCATTCAAATCACCAACCACCATAACTTCCCGTCCTTCGCCTATGAGGCCCTTCACTCGCGCCTCCAGCACCCGGTGGAAGTCCGCCTTGTATTTCCCGCGCTCCTCGGTGCCACCATCGTTTGGGCAATACACGTTGATCAAGACGAAGAGCCCAAAGTCCAACACCAGAGTGCGTCCTTCGCTGTCCAATTCCTTGTAGTCCAGTTCCGGCGGCACGTCTTCCTCTTCCTCCGCCTCTTCTACCCCCACTCTTTCGTCAGCGATGACGCGCTGGGGATATGCCTCGGGCCTAGACACACACTCTTCGCCGCTCAAGGGAGGCTTTGGTTGTATTATTCCGCATAGGCCTTCTTCAGCTTTGATAGGAACGGCAGCAGTCTTCCGGACGTACGTGCCCACACCCGAATATCCCGATTTGCGAACTGGAAACGAGAAGAACGCGTGGTAGGACGGTGGCACCGCATTTCCTTTATTCAAGCCAGTCCTGGAGGACTTCATCTCTGTAATTGGCACAACATTAATCGACTCTGTAGTCATTGATCGCAGTAGCCCACTCGCCTTGGAAGCATAGGATATCAGCCTCTAGGGCATCGAGAAGGTCGTTAAATGTTGGTCGGGTATTCCACCTGCCGATATCGTCTGTTCAGCGTTCCGTAGACTTCAAATAGCTGCGTGGTGCCTGAAGCATAATTGAAGAACTGACGGGTGGTATTGCGGTAACGTACGAACGCCGTTCTGTAGACTGCCAGTTCAGGACGTTGTAGTGAGATGTGAACTTCGTGGTGAGAGACGTACAATGTTCCAAGTGAGAATTCTCATCGCAAACTGACTACTCTCTCTTGGGTGTCCAGCTGCAAGGGCTATGTGACATGAAGAGTTGATCGGCGGCTAGCAGTGTCAGTATCCAAGGCACGTGACGATCGCTTCAGCTTCAATTTCGATTCTCGGAGTCTTTTTAAGTTTATTGTTTTCGAAGTAGTTGGCGCGACCGCACAGAGCCAAACGAACTGACATCTTCCAACAGCGATAAACAGCGATAACTCGCTCAATTCTGAGCCGTTTGACTAGTTCTCAGAGGTGACTCTACCTTATTTTTTGTCATCTAGGGCGCCCCATGGTTAGTTTCAATATATATTCATTTATCATCATAGTGCAAAAAAAATGGCCTGTTCTCCAGTCAAACACGTATTGTGTCGAATTGAGCAGTTAAATTATTCTGATTTTTGGATATGTTCATCTTGGGCTATATATGCAGGGCGCCCCACGTCTCGTTTGAAGAAAAACACGCCCGTTTGGATTTTAAGTCAATAATCTACCGGATTTGAGGCCGATTTGAGGTAAATTCGCGCCAACTATTTCGAAAACAGCAATGAAGACTTCGAGAGTACGCAGTCATCTACTTAGCCACTCGTCAATACTTCAATCTCCAAGCATATCTTGCCCCGATTATCCCTGCCCTTTTCTCACTGCATTTCATCAATGTACCATCTACTCATCTGTTTGTCCGGGAAACAAGAATTGTGTATCCTCCTCAGGGACAACATCTCTAGAAATTGGAAGATCAGACGAGCAACATCACTACGCGCCACTGGCAGCGGCAGCGGAACACAGGGACCGACAGATCGCGATGTTACGACAAAAAGAAAACGAAGACGGTGTCGCTAGGTCTGTATAAGCGTGATTGTCGGATGATTAAGGTTTGGTGGAAACAAAAAACAAGGAACCTTCTCACAACCACAACGGAACCTACACAGCAAACATGGCCCACAACTTTACTACAAGACCATCCTATCAGCGCACCGCGCTCACATTCGAACATTGAACTCCTCTGAGACCCACCTTTTCTTTTCCCCGAATTACAATCGAGTTGGAATTGAGCTGGTGCCTGTGGATATCGAACATGCATGATATAGACAAAATGGGTTCGTCCTGTCTTATGATATCATAGCTCAGAGCTCATCCCAATCTGGCAGGAGCAGCCCAAGGATGTTCATCGAAAATCGGCATTCATTCTAGGGTTATTATTGACGCCCACATACACCCACATTGGTGCATAACGATAAAGTACAATACACTGAGCTGTCGCGTCTCCAGACATCTTCACGACCGTTCTGTCGCGTTACGCGATCAGCTGAGCCTTCATGGTCGATAAAAGCTCCAATCCATCGCTAGCAAGGCTCGAAATTAATCGACCTCGAGACCTCTTCATAAACCTCCACGCGCTCTCACTCACGACGGATCCACGTACATTTCTGCTGTTTGTGCTCTATCCCACCTTCACTCAGTCCATTCTGCCCTCTCGTTTTCCAAGTCTGCTTCTCGAAAAACCCCGTTCCTTTACGCCCCCTTTCCTCTACTCGGCCTACTCTTCTGTTCGCCATGATTGAAGGCAGAAAACCTCGGCAAAACCAAGTAGATATCGAGCAAATCCAAAATTTCTTCAAATATTCCCCTCCACTTTGCGTAGCTGGCCTGGAAGCGACAAAATCTAAGGGTACCCGTCCACCCGCTTTTTTCGATCGGCACCTCGATGAACGCCTTCTGCTGAAACGAGTCGTCTATCTTCCGTCTCTGGCTAAGGATTTCAAAGCCGTCGCGGACAGGTCGCTAAAAGATTATCTTTTGACGCGCACTTTGCCCTCCACCGAAATAAATTTTCCGGATCTAGAGGATGTCAAGGACGAACTCTTATCATCGCGACATTTGCGTATAAAGGATGAGGGTGATGTGCAACAAACCTATGAAACCAACATGACAAAACATTGCCTCGTTGTCGCCTCTACCCTGCACTTCCAACTGCCTGTGTGGTCGACAGGATACCTCACATGGACAAAGAAACACCAGTGCCTCCCGGGAGAAAAGTACGCAATCGCTGATGGATTTCTTACTTTGGCCGCTCCGAAGCGTCGCCCGTCAGGATTCCCAGCACAAACTTCTTCCCTTCATTCGAGGATTATCAACGAAGGGCTGCCTCTGTGTATCTGGGAGTTTAAGAATATGACTGCGGGTAGCCTAACGGTCTTTGAAGCCATTCGTGAACTTACCGAGGATAAAGTTTATTGGTGACTGGCAACGCAGGCTTAATTTAAACTCCGACAATCTGTTTCTCATCCGCCAAACCAGCTGTGATTTGTGGC
>JABCKI010000262.1:0-21055 GCA_018282025.1 Sphagnurus paluster
GTATTGCTACAAGATTTCGGACTAATGCTACACAGAACTATGAAAAGGGGGGCTATCTACACTGCTATTTGGGTTATCTCGTCTACACAGTACTCATGTGTAACTGACTTTTTTCCTGATGTTCGATGGACACGAGCAATGGCGGCTGCTGTGCTTTGGTCAACGTGTACTTGTAACGATGGTTGTCGTTTTCCAGCCTGATCAGACTGACCTGGACGACGGCACCGAATAGCTGTTGTCGGTGAAAGTTAAATGTTGTGGTTTGTGATAAGGGATAATCTTTGGCTTACTATGGTCGAAGAAGACAACCCTACTCGCACCAGTGACTTCCTTGATAAGATCAACACTTTCAGGATAATACAGCCTTTCAATTTCTGCGTCGTCGGTGAAGGTAGTATATTTTGCGGGCTGATTGACTAATTGAAACCCAGCAGTATTGAGTGTGTACGTATCATCTCCCTTTCCGCGAAGGTTCTCGATGACCACGCCTTCAGCAGCCAGGGTCCAGTTCCTATCTGGTTCTGTGCTATTGGGATCAGGGTATGCGATTTGATATGCATGTACCCCGGGTGGTGGCGCAACATAGAAGTTGAGTTTAGCTGTGGTGCAGTACACATCGTCTAGGACCGCCATGATGAAACGAGAAGGGATGGCTTTCAATTGGTTCTTTGGTATGTCCAAGGAATTCTAGGGACGATAAAATCGACATTGAAGGTTGCGTCATCACCTTACAAACCAACTGAACAGCTGACCAAGTTGAAGTGATTAGATCGGCGATTACGCCATGTCGTTGAATATCATCTATACTTGATGTCCACCTGGTGGAGGCTAAGTAATGATAATGTCAAGGTAGATAACTTCTACACAATGAGAAATTTGGTTCTTGCTGCGAAAGGGTCTACAGAGTACATATGGCAAAGTTATGCTGCGGACATCTAGATATATATAAGTATGCAAAGGAAAAATGGCACTCCAACAACAACAACAAAATTACTCGGGGTACATGGAAAGCACCCTTTGGCGCATGTCTGCGTTTAATGCACGCAGTCGAAGACACCGTTGGAATAACTTCTTGTCAATATCGAATTGCACTCGGCTTGCGAGGTGCTGACCAGCAACCAAAGATTTGATGACACCAGCTATACGCCGTTGCTTATGAACATTGATAAGAGGTTCAAGGTGCATCGAAGGGGGGAGTGGTGTTAATGCAGAAAACACCTCAGGGTGCGCCGGCGCGTCGAAGTTGGCAGTGACGGGGTTAATGCTGACTGCCTCGTCAGGTGCAGTGGGGTCGATAAGGTCTGGTAGCCGACTATGTCGCTGTAACTGAGAAAGATAAACACCTGCACAAAGGGGTACAGTCAGAATGTAGTATTCTTGGTGGAAAAGAACTAGAAACAGACCGATGAAAGGAATGCAAGCCGACGGCATGACAGGTCGCTCGGCGCCTGCCTTGCCTTTGCCTGACTGGGTATCTGTACCTCCACCACTCACTACTGAAGCTGCATGGGAACTGGCGTCCAGGGGTTTGACATCAACGATGGACGCGACCGTCTGGCGGATATACACGAAGTCGTCGGTATTTCTTGCGAAAACTTTTAGATCTTTGAACATCCGGTTTTCCCAAATACCGACACGATGCCAGCCAGGTTTTTTCATCGCCTTTGTTACCCATTCACTCCCGAGGCCGGCAATAATCGCGACGAGAGTGCTGAAATTGCACATCCGGTACGCTTTCTAAAGAGCGCTCAGCGCGACGCTAAGCAATGTATCAGTTTAACACTCACCCATGCTATTCGGATAAATTTAGCGACCAACACCGGGCGCTCGTGAGGCCGCGTGAGGACGATCTCGGATATCGTGAAGTTGGCCATTAGGTTGAATCGGGCACGCACGGCTCCAAGAGCGCTCGTCTTATCCGGGTATCTGTTCTCCACCTTCCAGCGAGCTCTGTCCTTGAGGTACTGTGCCCAGTCAAGCACATCAACTTCCTTACAGCTCATCCAGTCTTCGAGCACGAGCTCCTCGAACTTAACACCCATAAGCAGCTCCCTGTCGATCATAGCAAAATGTTCTGCGAGATCGGCGGCACGATGGTTCAGGATGAACGAGCGGTGTGCACGGGGTACTTCCGAGCCGGCCACAAAACGAGAGAGAGAGAGCCTGGCCGTGTGTGTGAACCCTGAAGAGGTTGAAGGACGGGGGTTGCTATTGTTGGTCAAAGTTGGTACCCTGCTCTGTAAGATCTCAAGCGGCACGACATCCTCCAATGCAGGTTTAGCGTCCGTTGACCGGGTGGGGGATCCTGGACCACTTGGTACTTTAATGACATGGTTAATCTGCGTTGGGATTGGGGTGTTGATTAAATGGTCCAGTCTTCCCTCGTCAGTCGCTGCAGAGTCTTCTGACTCGGAGACTGGTGTCGCGGAATCATTTTCAAAGTTCTCAATGCCTTGTTCAGACTCAATCTCCTGGGCAGCTACACTCTGCTCCTCCCCAAACTCTTCATCGTCTGAGAACAGTGGCTGCTCGTCCTCATAGTCACCAGCAGCCATGCGTTCCTGTATCGTGCGTATCCACCCATCAACCTTCGATGTCTTCTCCTGCTGCTTCTGTGGGTTGATCTGGCCCTCAAGGCGGCGCAATGCGTCCTCGACATCGCCAGTCTCCTCATCGTCACTTAAGGAGTCAATGAGCGCATTCAGCTGCCACTGTGCAACATTCCCGCCGAGCGCTATCGCCGAGGTGTCGCTTGACGGATGCGAGGAGCTGTTGGAGGTGACGGAGCCTCGCGACGTCAGACCCATGGATGATACCAAGGATCTTCGAACAAATTCGAACTCGCGGCGGAGTGGTAGTCTGCGCGGGGGACGGCGAAGGCCTGGCGGCAAGGACGGCCCGGGATCAGCCTGCTGCTGCGGGTGATGGTGTTCTGAAGAGGTGTCGGATAGGTCAAGGTCGTCGATGGAGACGATATCGAACTGCCATTGCGAGCGAGCCACAGCCGGGAAGGTCGGCGCGGTCGTGAGGGGTTCACCAAAGGAGTCAGTTGACGTCGAAGAGCGTACAGATATGCCACAGTTATCCTGGTCTACGGAAGTAGGGCTGAGAAGGGACGGATCCGCTTGTTCTGAGGGGGCGACTTCGGCATGCCCAGGTGGCAGATCCTTTTCGGGTTCTGAGAATTTCGGTGGAGGCGCAATGGGAATAGTTTCCACCTCAGTCCTATCGAGCGTGATTGTCTCAACCTCTGCAGGGGTAGTGACAGCAACAGGAACATGTTCAAAAGATTTGCGCGGTCCTGTAGTCGTAGGCACCGGTGGTGTAACAGCAGAAAGGGGGATATCCACTGTTGTCGCTGGTGGACCTAATGCCTTCAAATACCCCTCCACTCCTCCGGTCCCTGCCAACACATCCCGCCCCATCAGGTCTATATCAAACGCGGACACATCTGCACAGGTGTTAATGGACGGCCGCGTTGTGTTGCGTGAGTTCAGCACACGTTTCCACCGTCCAAGCCGACCGATCGTCTTCACAAACGCACGCGAGAGTACTCCATGGTGGATTGGAAGTGTTGCAGGGGTCAAATGGAGCGCGTGTTCTGGCTCACCCGAACCCGGCGCGTGCTCCGTGCTGTGTAGGATGGAGAACGAGGAGAAAGGTATCGAGGAAGTCGGTCGTGTGGGTGAGAGGCTACCGGTGCCAACGTGGGCTGTGCTTAGGTGTGCGTTAGCGATGTCGTGAGGGAAGCCTGGGGCGCTGTCGGGGGGTGCCCCTTCCTCTGGTAGGAAGTCGAGGTCAAGGTCTGAGTCCTCGTCTGCACGTGTGGCCGCGGCGAAGTGGTCCCCTAGTACGTGCGATTTCTTCGCGGGCGCAGCTTTGGCACCGAGGGAGGTCCGCGGTTTAGAAGATTTGATGGAAGTCCGCGTATGAGCTTGCTTACACTCCTTCGAGACTTTGATAAGTTTCCGCACGATACCCTATGCAAGAAAAAGCACGACCACATGTTAAGCTAGTTAGGCACAGAGTAGAGCATATATATATCTTACCAGTCCATCAGTGTGTTCCTTCAAAATCGGATCGCGAACCAACGTATTCAACCACTCAGCAACCAGCAGTCTCAGTTCCCTGTTAGGAAGAAAATCGACTGTAAAGAATGTCAGGAGCCAATATCTGATAGCTACAAACGTCCTGACACGGACAATGCGGCGCACGCGCTCGTCCCTAGGTGATGTGGATGCTTGCAGTGCCCAATGAAAACGCGCGATTAGAAGGTGGCAAAGATCGACAGCGCTAACATATGCACGATATGTGAGGAAGAAATCCAAGAGCTCGTCATAGTTAAGGTCACTTGTTAGTTGAGCGATCCAACGCTCAATCGTAGCTGCAATGAGCACCTTCTGCGTCTCACCCACTGATACTCGCGTGCTAGGAGTCGGGGGTGCTTTGGCAGCGGCGCGGCTCGTGCGGCGCCGCGAGATGGATGATGAATTTACAGATAGGTCAGTCACGCTCTCATGAGAGACGGACTGGTCATCCTGCTCACGGTCGAGCTGGATCTCACCCCAAATAACGAAGCGTGGGTCATCCCGGGGCGCAGCGCTCTCGTCGGCTGAGAGAGACAGTTTGATGACCGTCGTTTCTTCTGATTGAAATGAGAGCTTCTCGAGCAGGGGTAGACCTCGATATGTTTGGAGGACGTCGAAGACATCAGTGGGGTAACGGGAAAGTAGTGTCGGTTCTGGGGCTGGTGAAGGTGTGATTTCGGGGGTCGTAGAAGTGGGCGTCCCAGAATCAGAAGGATTGATTCGTAAAGCAGAAGGTGGTCGGTCTGGGTTAAAATCTTCGAGGTACGAATCGAGGCCGAGGCCGGAGGACTGGTGCTTGGGGAGGTCTATTTGACGGGCTGTAAGCCCAGACTCAAACGATTGAACCTCTCGGAGATGGCGTGGAAGTGGAAGCAAGGGTTCGGCTGGTTTACGAGAGGGTGAATCGTAAGTGACACCATGTCCGAATGGATGAGTGATGATGGTGGGTGACTTGAAGTGGTCATGAATTTCGTCCATAGATTGCCCAGTAGATGAGAGATGAGTGCTAGAGAAGCTAGCAGGTGTGGAAGGAGGCCCCCAGTCCATCACCTCTCCAAAGATGTCACCTGGATTTGGATTGCGAACGACTGTCGAAAAGGGCGAAACATCGGCCCCAGTGACACTGCGAGAGTGGACACGACCAGTAGCAGAGCCTGCGGTGGTTGGGGATGATGTATCGTTTGTTGAGCTGACCATGTCAGGGATGGAACGCGTCTTTCTGAGTTTTCGGGGAAGCGCTTGTGACCTGGATCCTGAGGAGACACTGCCGTTCTTAAACATAGCAGGGAACGCATGCACGCTCATGCGTGAGCGACGCTTGTTGCGGGGTGAGTTGGAAGGTTCGCTAGGAGTCGAAGATTGGGTAATGCGCTCTTCAATCTCAGCGGCGTTGGCGGCAGGGGCTGATAGCTCGCGGCGACTATATAAAGGCGAGGATATAAATACAAGGACTAGAACGCACAGGAATTAGACGTACCCAACGCGGAACATCTGCTTTCCGTGTTGATTTACAAATGCAGTGATGGCGTATGGGGAGCGGACAGACTTTCCGACACCGATTTTTTGATCCCAAAATCGCTTTAGCTCGCGAGCCGCGGGCCCAGAAGGTGTTTCCACGAAGCTTCCATCGGCTGAAAAGGTGAACAGTGGGTACGGATGACTGCTGAGAATCAAATACACATACGAGCAACTGTAATATCTGTAGCTCCAAGCTCAGTGTCCCTTGTTTCTCCAATGATATCTGACAAAATAGATGGCGTGGTCAAGGCAGTGATGGGCAGAATTACTGGATCAATGGGTGCGGGTGAGGTGGTAGATTCTGTGTCGACGGGGGGATCGACGGGGTCGTTGGTGGTCATAAGCAAATTAGCTGCGAGGGGCATGTCTGGGGGAGTGATTTCGTCATCTCTAAACTGGAGGGGTTTGATATCGGCCATATTGAAGCAAGATATACAGGCTAATAAGACATGCTATAGTCAATGGGAAATGGAGATTCCAGCGGGAAGATTAAGGCAATGCAGCTGCCACCCGATAAGCTCTGAAGAAGAGGGGAGACGAGAGAGACGAGAAAAACAACGATGAGCAGGAAAACCTTGACGAACCTGACCTCGATGCCGTCAACAGCGTAGAACAACAACGAATTCCACATTAGTCATCTCACCACGTGGTGGGCAATGTCCGCTCCCTGGGCGCTGCGTCCAACGCTACGCCACATGAAATTCATATCGATTCCTAACAATATAAATATATTCGCAGTGCGGAAAATTTCTCACTGCAACAGACACAGTGCATTTAAATTTGAGCCTATCGAGAGTCAACCAACCCGACTAGGTCACATCATTCCTGTCACATATCACAGGCGCGTCGCGCTTTCCTCTGCTTTGTATCCTCGTTGCCGCTCTCACCTACTGCTTTGTAAGAATGTCCATTGTAACAATTAGAGTGCGTCGAAAATCTAATCGACCATTTAATGTTCTAAATCAATCCCCAGAATGTGGAATTTATCAACAACCCTGCCCGATTTTCAGACGTGTATCACTTCCGTGTAACATTCGAATGCATAGCACCGCTCAAAGACGGTAGGCACTCGTATTTTCCTGCTGAAATTCTTAAAAATATCTCCTCCACAAAGATATTGAATGGAGACTCATTTATGTCTCTTCGCCCGGCGATGAACATCTCGACCAAGAACTGGACGACTGCCTCGTCGGCCCTGTGCCTGTGGGCGTAAATTCTTTCGAGTTTGAAGGATCAGCCCCAGACCCATCCAAGATTCCCCCAGAGGATGTACTCGGTGTCGCCGCCCTCATCCTTACTGGCTCGTACAACGAGCAAGAGTTCGTCCGCGTCGGCTACTACCAAAACACAGAATATGACAACGAAGAGATGAACGAGACGCCTCCTGCACGTATCATTTTCGAGCGCCTTGTCAGGGAGATAAATGCCAAGCCGCGCGTGACGCGCTTTCAGATAAAATGGTGTGTGGCCATCACTATGGCATGCTCAACGACTCATTATACTGGTTTGACTGCAGGGATGTGGCCCCACCACAGCTTGAGCGTGCTGCAGCGGGTGCGGCTACCTCTGCGGCAGTTCCCTCTGCAAACGATCTCGATGATTCGATGGAGGTGGATTCTGAGAAGCGTGCCGCTGCATCATGACCTCAATGCACACCCTCACACTACATCTTACGCCATTGTTATACAGCAGCGTCGTCTTTGTGAAAACCTGATCAAATGAATCCCGCATTCCATGCCCGATTCTATGCCTGCCAAGGTTCTGAAAGCATTGGTTCACTGGTCTATGAAATTGTGAAATATGCGAATGTGCTATAATACAAGTGCTCCATTTGATAAGTCCAGAGATCCATGATAAATACGTAAACTAAGTAAGTAGCGTCCCATGGGTTCTACTCATCGTCTAGGTCTATCATGACATCCTCTTTCACCTCCCCTGGGTAGATAGGGAAGACTTCATCTTCGTTAAAATCATCAAAGTCCCGTGGAGCTGAGGGTGCCCTTGTGGGTTTGGTGATAGGAGCTACGACGCCAGAGCGAATCCTCTGCCCCGGTCTCGGAGCAAGTATAATTTCTTTCCGTGAGGATTGAAGAGCTTCAAGAGAGCGCAGCTAGAAATCGAGGCAAACGATTAGATTCAAAAAAGCAGGCCCATGCAAGTTGGACGGTGCACCTTCTTTTGCGCGTCCGAGTCGCCTGTGCCCCGACGCAGACCAGCCATCGCAATGGGATCGAAACCGAGCTGCTTGATGACATCTGCAGAGTACGCATTCTTAGTGGTCGGTATACTGTTCTCCTCCTTCGTCTCCTTCTGCTTCCGCTTGTCTTTCTCCTTGCCCTTGTTCTCGTCCTTCTCGTTCCCTGAACCGTTCTGTTTGCTTTTCTCTTTCCCTTTCCCTTTATCTGTCTCATTCCTCACACCCTTCCCTCTCTCAGCCTTTCCGACCTCCCTCGCTTTCATAACTGCCTTCATCCCCTCTTTGTCACGCTCCAGCAAGTTCTTCAGCGCACGGTCTGCATCGCGTCCTGACAACTTCCGTGCCGCCTTGGCTTGCCCTTCCCGCCCAATGTCCTCTGTCGCGAATAAAGACCGCGAATCCATGCGCGAGTCACTGACAATATGTCCAGAAACAATATAAGTTGACCCCGTCCCTGCTGTGGGCTCGGGCTTCAGTCCCCATTGCCGTGTTGGGTCATACGCCGTTGTCCCTGGAGGCTTGCGTCGCGATGCGGATGATGATGATATCCCGGTCGTTCTAAGAGAATCTCTGTCAGAGAAGACATAAATGCAAATGGAGATAACTTGCCCTATAGAAAACTCTGCACGCCCGGCGCGACGCCGCTGGACAGCGTGCTGGACGTGGTACTCACACACATCAGCAACGCGCTTGTCCACCCAGCTCCCACACACGGTATTATCGCGTTTCATCACGGTGCACATACCCAGGTCGTGGGCACGACCAATACCCATGATCGAGGATGCGGACTCTGGTGTTATAGCAAGGATATTTGTCGTGGGATGTGGGCCATCGTTGGAGCGCTGTTGCTGGTTAGCTTAGGTAGCATAAGATATAAATCTCACACACCTGATATGGCCTAAGTATTCGAGGATTAAGCAGCGCAATCACGTCTCCCTCCTTAAGCTTCGACATCGTCTCAAACGCGCCTCTACTCCCACCTCGATACACCTTCCGAGGCTTCTGCTCTCCATCGTCCGTGATCAGGTCGAAACCGTCCGACTCGAACAGCAAAAGCGAGAGAAACGCGTCACCACGAATGGCTGCTTTGCCACCCGTAGCGGACGAGGCCGAACGCGAACGAGCACCAAAATCAATCAGTTTAATATTCACGTACTTCTTTCCCGAAGGTTTCGAGGGCTCGTCGTTTGTTTTCCCCCTCCGTTTCCAGTGCTCCTTCTTCTTATCTGCATCGTCACCCTCTTCCTTGACCACCGCCACGGGTGCCTTGCTGAACCTCATCGGGCCACGCTCGGCAACCACTGCGATAGTTATCCAATCTCCTGGGACCGGGACATCATAGCCCAATTTGTCTGGGAGCAGGCGGATCGACGAATAGAGTTGCGAGGGTGAGAGGTAGTAACGGCCACGCAAGTGGTCTTGAAGGTCTTCGTGTGAGACTGTACGGGAGCTGCACAGCATATTAATAGTTATAAAACATAGTGAATAAATTTCCTACGATAGCCGGATACCGGAGTTTGGCTCGAGCCTTTCGAAATTAGGGTCGTCGAGTGGGGGGATGTGATCCACTGGTCCCGGTTCCAGCTCCTCTACCAATGCAAGACGGTCGTCTCTCTTCGGTGCTAAAGATCCACCAAAGATGTCGTGTTCGTCCGGTGCGGCGGGTGGCGGTGGCTTGTCCGCGAATCCAGATGACCTTGCAACAGTGGCAGACTGTTCCGGACCAGAGGACTTGTCTTTCAGCTTCGCGAGGCTATTCAGAAGATTTGAGGGTGCCGGCTTGATAAACTTGGGGTCTTCGCGTTTACTCTTGCGCGAATCAACGGGCCTCGCACTGGTTCGACTGGGCAGTGCACCCTGTTTTGCTGGACGGTGATCAAGCTTACGCTTTTCTGCAGGAACACGAGTCTGAATTAATGGTAAGTGATTGCATTATTGATGTAAACTCACTGGGAGAAGGGGTAGGAGGCACCAACGTGGTAGAATCAATTCGTTTCCGCTTGGGCGAGGCTGGTGGCGACAATGAAGGGGTGATGAAAGCGTCGAGTGGAAGTTGAGCCTGCAGTGCAGCTATCTTTTTCTTTATATCTTCCTGCCTTTGCCTCTCCTGCTCTACCCTGCTGGTAGACGAATCCATAGCTGAGCGCTGAGTCGACCGGGTACAATACTTGAAACGCGACGCGTTGTATGTGACAAGCGGAGCCTTGATTTGATGGCCCAGGTCCGCTTTCGGCATTTCAAACTCAGATATAACGCCGACAGGCGCTGTCGCGGCGAAGGCTCGTGGAAAGAGATGGAAAGTCATCGAACACGCCTTGTAGGACGTAGTAATTAATATGAAGAGCTCATGTAACTGTTCTAAACATGGGAATGTACTCGTGGCATTTTTATCAATGGCCACTGGCCCAGTAAGTTGAAGACAACAACCCGGGAAATGCCGCTTGTGGCCACCAACCAACACAATTCCTCACACATCTCAACTTGGCATGCTGTGCAACCAACAGTCTTTCCTTAACCTATAATCTGCAACTGAACGGTCTCCCACTTACACCCTAATCAGTGTACTTTATTCTACCATGAATGACCCACTTCCCCCAGCGATTGCTGATTTGCAGGCGACCGCAGTACATTTTGCCCGGCGTCTAGGTTCTTTGATCCTTTTTCTCGAAGCGACCCAAGAGCTTCAGGCTTGTCGAAATTTACCTTTGGCAGATTTTACACGCCACAGTAGAAAGGTAACAACAACATCTTTTTGTGAAAATTTTTCCAAGCATGTGCTAACGGTGCCACCTAATCCACAGATCGTCACCCTGATTGAGGTAACAAACATTTCCTTTCCTTTCTTTCACAACGTTGCAGCTCACTTTCTCTCCTTAATCGATTCATAAGATAGCTCGCAGGACACTGACAGAAGCTGGAGTCAAAATCCACCTCTTCAGTTCTTGTCCAGAGCATCTTGTTCCCTGTAAAACCGCATATGTAGAACTTCTTCATATTTTGAACGAGCGACGGCTAGACGTAGACTCCTCTTTACAAGGTAATTTTATCCTGATCCTAAATTCACTTGACAATAGATGTAAAACTTGAATTTTTAGAGCGGGTCCGGAGGTTACTCCTACCATTGTATTCCGGGTTCCGGATTGTAAAGCAACGGGATACGCCTGTCTTCTTTCATGCATTGCCAAGTAAAGAGTTGCCACTGGCAGACGTGAAACTGGATACTGCTGCGAACTCAGCATCCACAGCCACCATGCTCCGTAGGTCACTCGAATAAAAATGCAACCGCCGAAATATACTGACTACCAAAAAAAAAAAATCCAGCGCCAGATGCCTTCCCAGAAGCACCTGTAAAACGCAGCTTCCCGCCGGAGCACCAGAGTCCCAAGCGGCCTAAGCGCTACTGGAATGTGGTTTTAGCGCCGCCGCGTCATTCACACTCTGCTACTCGGGATGACTCTCACCAGGAAAACGATATATCATTAGCACGCTTGCTAAAGCCGCTCCCACGGCGTTTTGGTATATTTTGCACAGGAAAAACGTCCATGCACCAATACCGCCAGCCCGCACCTCGCCCTGTGAGGAATGTCCGCCCCTTGAAAGAATAAATGGTTTTTATTCAATCGAGGCGCTTCCTGCGCCTCTTTCCTGCCAGTTGTATTTTTAATATTCCGCTAGTAGATCGTTGCTTTGTTGTTATTTTTTACTCCACAGACTCTGTCCACTCTACTTTACTGCACGTTAGCCACACCGCATGATTTTTAGGATTACCAAACTTTTGACATGTTTTTAAGTTTATTCAGTTATATTTTTTGCCAAAATACAGAATGCTACGCAGAGATATTAAGGACGAAACAATAATTTATCAATCGATAAAAATTCCGCCTGGCTGGGGTGACCTCGATCTTGTCCGCGGGGACGCCCTACTCGTGACAGACGGCGTAGTTAGCCCGCCACGCAGCATATCAAGCTCTTCCCTCCAGCGCAAGAACTTCTGCATCAGATGCCCCTCGTTTTCGCCTGCGCCACTGGCGCTCTCCTCGCTCTCGAGAATGGCAATGACCTCCCCAACCGCGTGGTCTAGTTTGCAGAGTGCCATATTCATCAAGAAGGGGTTTCCTATGAAATTCTCTCCATTGGTATTAGGGGGTGTCCGTGGGGCTGTAAGACCTCTGTTGGATATGGCAGCATACGTGTTATAAAGTGGTGACAACACACCTAGATATGGATCAGATTTCGGGAATACCTGAGATTTTGGGCGAGTTGGCACTTGTTTTCCTCGCAATGAATTTGACTGTACACACCTGGCCGGGGTTCTCGACTGAAGGCGGAGGCGGTAAACCTATCCCATTGTTTGCTGTCGGGAACTTGCCGTCCGCTGTAGGTTCAATCAGCTTCAGAGTTGAGACAGCATGCGGTAATGGCTTACCTTCTCCTAAAGACATGCTGAGGGATATCGATTTAGAGTCTAGACGCTTGCAGAAGGGTCGACAGATGATTTAAACCTAATTCTGCGGAAGCAGAGGTTTATATAGGGGACTGTGGAGGTGTGACGCAACTACTTTGTGGGTGTTGTCTGACATAACTAAAACGTTCCGAAATTTTCTGTGCAAAACTTGGAGCTTTGAAGACTTGATTTTTGAGGTGGATAGAACTAAAATTATCCGATTTCAAAACTTGAGGGCACTGGGAGCCAAAGCCTAGCAGCCTCTGAAGAAGTTTCTGTAGTAATGACACGCCTTCAGCAGTTAGATGATCGCATACGCAAATAGACCACCCTTGAAAACATCAGCTCTTAATTTTATTCTTTGGAAGACTGTATAATCACCTTAGATACGGTCATTACTCTGATATCGTTACCAGCAAGGGTCGGTGGGGCTTCGAGAGGCGCAAGTGTCCAAATCAGTGGTTGTTTCCATAACAGGTATGGCACGTGGAAGGATTGAATCTCCGCTGAGGAATTTTGAGTTTGGAGTCATCATCGGGCACAGCGTACTCGAACTCGACGTTATCTTGCCATTCACTCACCCTCAAACCTAATTATCATCGGAGAAGGAGAAAAATTAACCATGGCCGCAGAAGAGAACCTACAGAAACGAGAGGAGGAATCTGAGTCTGAAGAGGAGGAGGACGATGTTATCGAGACCGCCATCCCCAAAGTTGAGATTGATCCATCGAAACTGACACCTTTGTCGCCAGAGGTTATATCAAAACAAGTGAGTGTAATATTGCACATGATGCACGTACCCGATCTAAAATTGTGCGAAAGGCTACCATCAATCTTGGTGTGTAGAGGATTTCAGCGTAATCTAACGGAGGCTGATTATGACTACACAGGAACTATTGGACATGTCGCGCACGGAAAGTCGACGGTGGTGAAGGCGATCTCGGGCGTGATGACAGTTCGTTTCAAGAACGAACTTGTGCGGAATATCACGATCAAGCTTGGGTACGCCAACGCAAAAGTACGAGTCAGATCTCCTGCGTGACCTCCACTCTGCTGATTAGTCAATGTAGATCTATAAATGCGAAAGCGAAGCTTGCCCTCGACCAGGGTGCTATCGATCGTACCCTTCGTCCAAAGAAGATAACCCACCTTGCGAACGCCCGGGATGTGGACACCGTATGAAGCTAGTCCGGCATGTATCGTTCGTTGATTGTCCCGGACACGACATTCTCATGGCTACCATGCTTAACGGTGCTGCGGTCATGGACGCCGCACTACTACTTGTCGCTGGAAATGAGACCTGTCCACAACCGCAAACGTCGGAGCATCTTGCAGCCGTCGAAATCATGAAACTCAAAAACATCATCATCCTGCAAAACAAGGTGGATCTAATCAAGGAGGCGCAGGCGCTGGAGCACCAAAAAAGCATCGCTGCTTTTGTGAAAGGTATAGCTCACTTCTAAGCTTTCCTAGCGGTTTTAAACGAGTTCATAGGAACCGTCGCCGAGTCATCCCCTATTGTCCCCATCTCGGCGCAGCTTAAATACAATATAGACGCCGTTAACGAGTACATCGTGAAGTGCATTCCCATTCCTGAACGCAACTTCACATCCGATCCTCGTCTGATTGTCATCCGCTCGTTCGACGTGAACAAACCTGGTGCCGAAGTTGATGACCTAAAGGGCGGTGTCGCTGGTGGCTCCATCCTCACTGGCGTCCTTCACCTCGGTCTCGAGGTCGAAATCCGACCAGGTATCGTCACAAAGGACAATGCCGGGCGAACGCGGTGCAAGCCAATCTTCAGTCGTATCATGTCCCTTCACGCCGAAAACAATCTTCTCTCCTTCGCCGTGCCCGGTGGCTTGATCGGTGTGGGCACCAGGATAGATCCCACCCTTTGCAGAGCCGATCGTCTTGTCGGCCAGGTCTTGGGTGCTGTTGGAAAGCTACCGAAAATTTACACGGGCAAGTCTATATCACTTTTTCTACTGCCCGGAGGGTGCTAACGTCTATAAAACAGAGCTCGAAATCAGTTTATTCTTGCTTAGACGACTGCTTGGTGTAAAGACGGAGGACAAGAAGCAGACCAAGGTCTCCAAGCTCGTCAAGAACGAGCTACTCCTTATCAACATTGGTTCCACCTCCACCGGCGGACGTGTTCTCAGCGTCAAAGCTGATTTGGCCAAGATTCAGCTTACATCACCTGCTTGCACAGAGGTCGGCGAGAAGGTTGCACTGTCGCGCCGTATCGAGAAGCATTGGCGGCTTGTCGGTGAATTCATTTCTAATGCTTACACCGAGGTGATCTGTCTGACTATCGATGGCAGGTTGGGGCAGTGTACAGAGGGGAACAATTCTCGAGGTCGACTAGCTATTGTAGATATGTATTCACTTTACACTTGCACCTGGCTCAAAATGTACGAAGATCTTTTCAGCAAACGCCTCGGTACATGCCTATTATACGTTATACAGGATGAATCTGAAATTCGAATGACTATTACAGTCCAGTATTCAAACATACTTATCCTTTCGTATACATAACCGCTATGAATCTAAACCCAGTAGAATTAGAATAGTTGTAACACCAGAGGATCATTACAGATAGATCAACGATAATACAAAAAGTCCAAGGTTCCCCCTCAATCACTGCGTTTGTTGCTCACGTTGCCAGTCGCCTCGTTGTACTTGGTCGCCAGGCGATCAAATTCGGCTGCTTGTTGCGCGGCTTGCTTTTTGAGCGTTTCTAAACAATTATTTAGACAACAGATAAAGTCTATGCAAGATTCACTCACCGAAGTCCCTCCCCTTTGCCTCCTCGGCGGCCAGCTTCTTCTTGAGCTCAGCAATTTCTTTGTTCGTCGCATCTCCATTTTGGGCGCCAGCTTTGCTCTCCTTCTTGAGCTTGGCGTATTCTTCCTGGGTATGAATTAGGTCGAGGATGATGTAGAACGTGCGCGTGAGAACAAGGGACAGGAAGAGTGTGAATCCAGTCAAGTAGGTGTTTCTTTGAGAGCTAGTTAGACCAAGTAAGCAACTACTTAATCTAAACAAAGTCACAAATATACTCACTAGAATTTTCTCGCAGCGAGGTTAGTTTCGGTCCTCACGTCATTGAGACCTTGCTGCCCAGATCTAGCAAGGTCGGATTCCGCTGTGACTCGGAACATGCGTTGGAGGGCATCTACGAAAAGGATTACAACAAAGCTGAAAGTGGGCGTCGGGAGAAACAGTTAGTATAGACCGGTCAAAACAGTGGTCATGTACGATACAGACATGAAAGAGATCTTGAGGGCATATGCAACTTTTGCAACAATAGGGGACTCAGAGAGGAATCTAAAGACTTTCCGCCGCACTTTAAAAGGGAGTGGGGCTACCAGAATGCAGAAAGTAATCATCTGAAGTGAGAAAGGTCAAAATGCTGTGTTTCACAAAATGTAGGAAGCGCACCTCTGCTGCTAGCAGCATAAAGGTAAGAGAGTAGCTGCATATCTTCCTTAGACATTAGAAGTGGAGAAATCAGTGGAGAACGTACTAGACAGTCATGGTGGTAAGGGAATGAATGTATCAGCGATTGAGAAAGAATAACCGCAGCCTAAGGTTGTGTTTTGACACGCGGTCACGCTCCAGTGACGTAGCGTAATGACACGTTTCATGTCCGAAACCTCTTTGAACTTTTAAATACAAGCTCTCCGCACAGGCCGTTGTGCACGATAAACACTCGGTCGCATATTGAATGAGCCCTTATAATTCCTTCCCTCTGCCACGTCTTTTCAAACAGCAGGAGGATACTACGATTAAGCTTCACAATTCACAATTCACGAGCCACGTAACTTCGACGTAAGTCTAGACGACACCGATCGGACGCTCACAGGCAGCACTGGTATTTTCACGTGTTTCTTAGCACAGTTATGCAGAGAATGAAGCCGATTATGACTAACCGATCTCTCTGTCCACAGCCTTGTACATGGGCTTCCCCATCATTTACTGTTGTTGGCGCTGAACTGCCATCTTCCCGAATGGTATGTCATGGGTATCACCCACGACTCCGACGTCGCGTGAAAATGCTTGGAAAAGCGGCAGCTCCAGAGCACCGATTGAATTCTCAGATGGCTGGTGCCAACTGTTGTCCCTCATTCCAGTTGTTCCCTCCGAACTGGCCGGCCCTGTCATCTCTCAACGAAATTCTACCTGTTGCCATTTCGTGATCATTTTAACGGCCTCTTGGATGTCTTTGGCGCATTCATTAAAAGACCGACATCTGGTGTACATAAGCTTCGACCCTCACTGAGAGGCACGCCTCGATGAGACTTGGTTTGTAAAGGGAACATCTACTGGTCTAGGTCTAGCCAATGTCAAGCTTCGATGCTTGCTGTCATTACGTAGACTTACTTGATTGATGCTTTTATGCTACCGATGCCATTTATAAAAAACCCATAGTAATCCAAGAGTGTTTCGTATCTGATAATACGCCCTTGAAAGCATGAAACATACTCTCTCCTTCGCCATAGCTCTCGTTGCACACGTCTCTGCCGTCGCAGTTGGGGACCATCCCAACAAACTTCAGGTACCAAGGCCTCTCACCGACACATTACATCCACTGACCCAATCTTTATTCCAGGCCCGCACCTGCGGTGACCCAGCCAACGCTGTCCCCCTTTACCGGGCATTTAATTCGGGGGACATAGATCACCTCTACACCACCAGCACTCTAGAGATCCAGACTGTCACCAAAGCCGGTACATTCATATCTGAGGGTGTCGCTGGCAAGGTCTTCCCCACACAAGAGATCGGGACAGTCCCGTTCTATCGCCTCTACAGTGGCGGGCTTCAGGACCACTTCTACACA
Source organism: Sphagnurus paluster (assembly GCA_018282025.1). Lineage (NCBI taxonomy): Eukaryota > Fungi > Basidiomycota > Agaricomycetes > Agaricales > Lyophyllaceae > Sphagnurus > Sphagnurus paluster. Next base: position 17,094 of record JABCKI010000262.1, read on the forward strand.
GCCAGTGCCGTTGAGCGGGATGCTGCCATCCGCACACTCGGATACATCTCCGAGGGTATCGTTGGCTATGTCTACGCTGATGCAGGGTGTGGTGGTTGGGCCTTATATCGACTCTTACGACCTGCACCAGTGTCGGACCATTTGTATACATTGTCAACGGTAGAAGTGGCCGCGGTCCAGGCAGCCGGGTACAAGTACGAAGGAGTTGCCGCGTACATCAGGCCCGCCTAATCTGTGGAGGCAAGTAGAGTATGTGATCGCTCGTGCCGCCAGTTACTTTAGGTTTCGACTCGGATATCAAGACAATTCCTGGAGTCCTTGGTTGCATCTGAACTTATATATGCCCCCCACCCCTCTCCTGTAATCAGAGCAACACATTTTGAGGAAGAGTGTGCGACAATCAATATGATGCTACTCCGTGATCTGCAGTAGCACAACCCAGTACATATGCTACCGCTGCCCAGTGACACCGTTCACTTTAACATGCTGCGACGATTCAAGACCTTACACATCTTTTTAGCCAACCAAATTCTAGAGCCTTACCATTATTCTGAAATTGAGTTTGAAATTCTATATACGGTTCATTGTTCGATTCATCGTACGGACTGTGGCGCAGCACTATTGATGCACATTTTCTGCTGGTACCTGACCTAAACTCGCCTCTGCCATAATATCAAAATGTATATATTTTCACGGGTCAATAATTTGCTCTTGACTTCGATTCTGGAATCACGTCTCAAGATTGGAGCGACCTTGACTCTTATTCGAGAGCAGACACTACTAGACACGACAAGTATAGGTGCTATCAAAAAGTAGAGCTAATATTCTTAATAGAAACATATCAGATCATAAAAATCAAGCTTGAAGTTTTGACCCGCATCCTGTTGATCTATTGTGCTATTCATACACAAAATTCCTCCTCAGTTCTCCCCTGTCCACTCTGAAAAAGGGATACAGTCACTATCAATCTTGTAGTTGGGGGGGTAGCGCCCCCCCGCCACCTCTGCAGATTCTACAACCGCACGGATCGCTTTGATATCCTCAGGTGAAAGACTCAGATTGGCTGCTTGGGCGTTCTCCTCGATGCGCTCGGCATTTCGAATGCCTGGAATCGGAATAACTGTAGTAAGATTTGTTAGGTCTCTAAAATAACACCGGATCTGTGCAAAATTACAGTTGGGATGTTCAGCAAGAATCCATGCAAGGGAGATCTGACTAGTAGTTGCGTTGTACTTTTCCGCGATCTTTTGGAGCTCTTCAAAAACTTTCAGATTCTTGGGAAAGTTCTCCTCCGAGAATCTGGGAAGCATGACTCGGATATCTCCTTCGCCGAAGTCTTTGGGTGAACGGAATCTGTATGTAAAGTAGTGTTATCAGACCTCTCACATATTTAATGCCACCAGCCATGTCTATGTTGTAGACTGACCTACCGGTAGCAAGGCCACGCCCAAGGGGTGAATATGCCACCACCGCCATCCCAGCCTGATTAATAGCATCCGCGAAACCAGTCTTCTCGACATAAAGTTCGAAGGGACTAAACTCCATCTGCGCTGCGATCACCTTTTCGCCGATCCCTTTGACAGCTTTGGCACGCTTCAAAGTCTCGATACTTGGCTCAGACAGCCCAATCCATTTGATCGTACCGCTTTCAACAAACGGGTGCAGAGTATCCAAGACCACCTCAATCGGTACCTCCGGATCCACGCGATGCTGATAATATAGGTCGATATAGTCTGTTTGAAGCGCTTTGAGTGAGTTCTGAATCTGTCGACGAATGTACGCTGGCTTGCTGTTGGGCTTGCTGTTAGGGTTGCGAGGGTCGGCGTTGGCAGCGCCCTCAGTCAGATCCCGCGCGCCAAATTTGGTAGCTAGAAAGATCTCAGAGCGCCGCCCAGTCTGCGCAAACCACTTTCCCAGGATCTCTTCGCCTAAATGCGGGCATATACTTAGCGCAGAACTCTAATCCAGCGCATGAGGCACTCACTACTGCCGTAGACATCTGCGGTATCCCAGAAAGTCATGCCTCTGTCGGCAGCATAGGTTAACATTTCCAGACTCTCCTTCTCGTCGCTTTCGCCATAGAACGCGCCGATGGCTGAGGATTTGGCATATTAGATCCGATGGCTCCTTTTTGTGGAATGAATCTAGCGCACCCATAGCACCCAGACCAAGAGCGCTGACGACAGGGCCATTCTTACCGAGAGTGCGAGTAGGCAGAGATTTAGAAGACATTTCAGAAAGGTTTTAGAGAGGTGTGTGATTCGGCGATTGTTGGTTAAGATTACTGTCTGTATATTGATTCTCATTCCTGCTCCAGTAGGACCTACTAGCCTAGGTCCTCAGATGATATGCACGAGGCCTCTATTATGAAGGTTTAATTTGTCATTGTACAACGGCACCTTCTCCGACTTGACGAAAATAGCACGCCGAGCTTCCGTTTTTCCGTGCCGAATATGCTTTTGTCTCCGGCCTTTGTGGTGGCGACGTGACTTAGCCATGTCATCGACCTTGAATGATAGCGGCTCTATGTCTTAATACCAGGAGTTTTAAAAGCCCTGTCTATATTCTAATTTCTTAAATTTAATTTCATACGGTGAGATTGGACAATTGGCCCCAACTAGTAAACTGGGCTCAGGCAATAGATCGACACCATGTTACCTACCAGGTTCCCTTTGATTCAATCTCTTCAAAGTCTCATGCCTCTCAGAGTTGCGATCATCAGCGGAGGCGCCGTTGGGCTAACATAATACGCGCGCGCCACTACTTGAGGGTGCTATATGAGGCTGATAGCTGGGGCTAGGAGATGCTGGGAGTGGTTGAAGTCTTGGTCACTGTTTGAGTACGCGCTGCCTGACGGAAATCTGCTGTGGGGACATCAGAAGGGGTGCACACTTACGGGGGATGCGGTGCATGTGGTGGCACCAGGTGAGGGTGTGAACATGGGGATGTTTGATGTGCTGAAGCTTACGAGGGGGATCCGCAATTTCGGGGACGTAGAGGGGCTAGACGTGGTTGTCGAGGAATATGAGGAGATGTTTGAAACGATGCGACCTACTATGTTGGACAATTTCAGGGACAAGGTATCCCATAATAGGCTAAGTGAATCAATACCCTATAACAAAATTCTAATAGTGTTGATTTATAATTTTCACAGCAATAGATATGGATCCCACTAACTCAATTCAAACTTTGCTGAGCTTGCCCTGAGGTCTACATATTTCGCCCAATAAACCAACCATTTGAACTATGGGTGACAGATATAGTATGGTATTCTCTTCAAGACGCCTCAAATTTTCATGGAAACATACATATTTAATCGTTACCTGGTCCTCTAGTGATTTTTGGTCAAGTGGCGCAAACATGTGATTCTATTCGCACAAATGCGCTACTTCTCTGAATTCTAGCTCCCACTCATTTTCCCGCTTCAAGCACTCAATTTTAGTGATAAATATATTTTCTTTATCCTGTCATGTTCCAGCATGCCATTCAATTTTTGTTTTGCCCACCGGTCCAGTTTACAACCCATACCTAGAGGCACGGATGCAGACACAACATTAAGAAGAAAGAAGCACACCAAACCACATGCATATATACCAATATATGGCACACGCAAGTGTTACACGTACTCTTTGCCCTGGAGCCTTTATACAAGTTTGCACCCGCCGTCGCAGCATCACGAAAAATGCAAAATTCCCCTAAGGCATTATGACGGTGAGAAATGTGGTGTAATCTAACACAAGGCCGCCCAATCACCAAAATGTTTAGTCCACATCGTAAGGTCTCATAAAGCCTCAAAAGCCTAAGTCGTTTCGCACATTTGGCATCCGTTTCAATAAAAGATTGCGTGAGATTGCCAATTTTCATGATCCCGCCAAGCGGAATTTTCTATATTTATCCATTTAATTATCTTTATATTTTCTCAAATAGTAGAAAAGCAGATAATTGTAATTAAACAGCATAAC
>JABCKI010000263.1:0-21028 GCA_018282025.1 Sphagnurus paluster
CTTGCGCGCGAAAGTGAGCTTTTTTCTTCAAACGAAAAATGGGGCGCCCTGCATATATAATCCAAGATGAACATATCCAAAAATCAGAATATTTCAACTGCCCAATTTGAAGCAATACGTGTTTGACTGGACAATAGGCCATCTTCTTGCACTATGATGAAAAATGAATATATATTGAAACTACCTATGGGGCGCCCTAGATAACAAAATAAGGTAGAGTCACCTCTTAGAACTAGTCAAATGGCTTAGAATTGAGCGAGTTATTGCGGTTGGAAGATTGGGGTCCGTTTGGTGCGAATGTTTGCGAGTGTTACGGCCGCGCCAACTATTTCGACAACAGCAATAATATGTGTCAGGTGTAGGTGCAGCATAGTCTATACCTGGGCAACCCCTACATATTGCACTTACCTTGACTGTCATAAGTTGCAACTGCCGATTCTGTAGCTGCCCTCTCATGCCACACTCCCTGTAGTTCCCAAGCTCGTGTCAAAACCACGAGCATGGGCAAAACGTACACGTCTCGGTCTTGCGCCACAGCCAATCCATGTACTACCTTAATCGAGAAAAAACGTTGCTTTTTTAAAACCCCAATCGGGGGACAACATACTAGGTACGTATTACATATCAAATATATACTCATCCCGGCCTCTTCAAATTGAGGGGTCCGCTTTCCTGAGCAGCTGCTCGAAATATGCCGGGAACCATGAACCTAAAGAGCCGCATCAGCACAAGTCAAAGACAACAACAACAACATCCAAACTCACCAGCCTCGGGCGCGGGGACCAAGCTCGACGGACTATATACGCAATGCTAGTCAGTAATACTGTCTATAGAGTTTGTTAAGCTGGAACGTGCCTGGCACAGGCGACATCGAAGCGCTCTGCAGTGGTGTCGGAGGTGCCGTCGGCCTCTCCTCCTGGCTTAACCCACACGATAGCATCAATCAACGGATCGGGAGTCTGCGTCGTCGGGCGCTTGCCAAAGCCGGCTTGCTATTAGTGGGAGACATCAGCATCGCCGTGGGGGTGGGTAGAAGCCACAACGCGAGGCGCAGTACGTACCTTGTTGTTACACCAGTCTCCACCTTCGCGCACATAGTTCTGGTTCCCGCTGCGCCCCTGGTCGACGATGAAGTGCACATCGATGCCCTGCGCGGCAAGCAGAGGGGCGAGCTTGCGGATGTACTTGAGCTCGTCGTAGCCCTCCTGCGGCTGGTTACCGAGCCCGTTGTAGTTCGCGACGTTTGTGGAGATGCCACGGATAGTGGCTTTCGGGTTGAGCGCTTTGGCAGCGTTGAGGATCTCCTTGTAAACCAGGACGGCGGGACCGATGTTCTGTGAGGTCAAAGACGGAGTGAGTGGTTGAAGACGGGATATGCAGGGCTGGACGCACGGAGTCCCAGCCGAGCCATCCGGCGTGCGCGCCGTCGATGTAGAGCCCCACGTTGGGAAGCTGAAGGTTTGCGATGGCATAAGCGAGCGAGCGCTGTTGACGCACATGAGTCGGCTTCTAATCACGGTCAAGCATCAAGTGACTTACCTTCTGTGCAGGGGCTGCGTTTCCACACTTGGGGTTATCTGAGCAAGGAAGGTGTCAACAGGGTATTGAGTTTATGGGAGGAGGAACATACCAAGGCTGGTAACCATATTGCCGATAGCGTCGGTCTCAAGCCCAAGCACGACACGGACATTGGGGAACTTGAGAAGTTCCTTTTTTACTTGCTGGATGAAGTTTTTGTACTTCTCCTCGCCTGGGCACGGCTGTAAACACCTTGCTTATAAATGCAGGCTAGGTTGAGATGCATACCTCCTTTGGCAAGATCAAGTTCCCCCGCACTCTGTTTGAAAAATTAGCTGGGTGTAAACATGTTCGTGTATGTGGCTACTTACAGCTTTGGCACCGCAGTCCCTGTCCGGGAGGTTGTAGACCTCGATCTGAACAACCTGTTTCTTGCCTGTGAGCTTTTGTATTTGCTCAGCCTCGCGTAGCCATCCTGAGATGCCAGGGACCCCAGCGAAGTCCGCGACCCAGAGGAAACTCGAGACTAGGTTCAACCGTCAGAGATGTTTTGTGAATGTAGTGATTCGAAGACTGCATACATGTCGTGGCGATCTTGGCCGCCTTCTTGGCCAGGGCAGTCTCTCCACGAGCTTGTAACTCTGCAGCTGCTTTCAGTGCTTTGGGGCGATACACCGGGGAGATGAAGCTGACAGGAAGTTGGTGTGGGTTTTGGGTGGCAGATAATGGTATAGCTCACAGTTCGTGTCCTGCGAAGGGGTTCGTAGTGGATATCGACTGGGTCTCTAGTACACTAGGAGCGCCGAGGGACGAGGCGGCAAGCGAAAGTACACCGGCTGTAAAGAGGATAGGAGATTTCATGATGGCGTTTGACGGGATTGACCTAGGAGGCAAGGGATCCTGGGTATGCCTCGTCTCGCGCTGGGCTTTTAAACTGAAGGTATCGGATGAAATTGTCGCATAATCCTCGGGTCTCGTGGTGTATCCGATATCAGCCCCCGCACACTCGTCGCTGTACATATGGACATCTCAAAGTGGACTGTCGTAGCATGATGCATGGTAAAAACCGCGGCACGGAATATTCTGACGTGGATTACGATGGTTCTATGATCTAGTAGCGTCGAGTGTGTGAAAAGCCGCCGATGCCAGATGGTTGGGTTGGCATGATATAGCTGAAATTGGGCGAAAAGAGCGATAATAAGTCAGCGCTCTCAAAGCCTAAGGACTTGAAAAGATGAAGAAAGTAAACCCACATCGCGCTGCAAAATAAGACTCCCTGGCTCAACTAGGTGTTGGTAGGTGGCCAAGGCCTCAGGTTGAGAAGACTTTGGTGTGGTGTCATGTTCACCTTCGCACGCGAACCCAGATACACATGTTTTACACAACTGCCTTTCCCCATATCGTACTCGAAAACGGCCCCAGTAGCGGCTAGACAAAAAGATATCGCTTCTTGGTAGACGTATTCAGTGCCCAAGTAGATCCGGGGTAGAGAGTCGAAGACTGGAGAAAAACCGCCGAAGACTTGCGCGAGCGAGGTCGGATGTGGTTGCGATAACGAAGAAATTCTGTTGGTGGCCGGTAGACTCGTAAACATTCGTTATATGAGAGGACAAGTCCGCGATATAACGACTGGTTCAGCTGGGTTTGAATTCCCGTGTGAGTGCAGACCGATCGAGATAGAAGCCCCGCGGTGATCAGAAAGCCTCTTTGGGAAATGCACCTAATCGGGCACAGGTGGTAGAATTACATCGTCGGCTTTCTCTACGACTTATCTATTGTCCTCGAGACGATAAATCAAATTTATACACAATAATATTCATGTGTAGTTCATCTTAGAAAGGTTGATTCGCCTCTGGCCCTTCTTGAGTGCTCTGGTGAGTAACTGGGAACAAACCATCAATAATTTTATTGTTAGAGGATAAAGCCGTGGACCAAGTTCGACATTTCAGTATCTGCATGTAAATGGATGTTACCTATTTACGTATGATGCGCATATACGTGAGGAGGGGCCACAGGTAACTCGATGCCCATGCAAAAACCGCTTTGGGTTGTTTTCCCAAAGAAGAATAGGATCAATAATATATTGATCCACCGATCACTCTGCAGTGCTACGTGAATTCAAACCCAGCTGTACCGGTCCCTCTATCGAGGCTTGCTTCACGAGGTCCCGAAGATCAAAATCGCAGACACTGATCAAGCCACGTGAAAGCCCCCCAAATGGGGACGGGCGGGAGACGGACCGGATAGCTGAGTAAGCATCTATTGATGCAAACACTCCCAATCCTTTTCGTCAACGCTAGATTCAAGAACACCAGGTTTTCCACTGGACTTTGACCGAGGCGCTCATTGGGATATCCCGAAATAATCCTTTCTCATTGGTAAATTTCTTTGCTAGACTATCCCTTCTGAATTCCGGCTATTCTCAGCCCCGTAAGGACCAGCAGGCCTCACTCAGTGTAGATACTGTCCATACGAACACATCTGTCCATATCAACAAGAAAAATACACTTCAATCAACTGCACTCCATCCGAACATGACCATTCGACCTCTTCAACATTTCTTGATGAGCTGAGTTGGGTTCCAAATGACCTGCTGATGAGGTTTGCAATTCGACGTCCTTACCAAGATTGATTTTTTCATCTAGTAGCATTTTAGATTCTCCTAATGACATTTTAAAACAGTTTATTGTACATCATGTAGGTGTTCGCAACTTCAGTCTACAGAAGTTATGTTGCTAAAAATGGTAAGGTATCTAATCAATTCCATGTGAACCGAGCTGTGTGCAAGATTCAGATCTTCGGGACCTCTTGGCTTGCTTCATAGAGGGGCCGGTCACCGGTCTAGGTGGCCGGGACCTCCGCCGTAACTCAAATTTTACAGACTATTCACGCCCTTTACTCGTATTCTTTGTCATCTCCCCTCAGCAGCTCTTCCTATCAAAGATATACGTTGTCAGACTCATCCCTTTCATCGCCAACACCCAGCCCGTTCCACTCTTCACAGCGCCATTCAACTGGACAAAGTCCTCCGAGGCCGAGGTACGGAACCCCCGGCTTGCGCATGCTGCATCAGGGAATGTTAAGGTCAAGGATGTGTCCGCCGAGTTGGGGTTCATCGCGAGGATGTAGTACGTGCTGCCATCAGATACGGCCATCGTGAACTTGTTTGCATCTGCGCCGATTATGGGTCGGCGCTGACTCCCCGCTGGATGTATATATGGTCAGTCAAGTCGCCTGCATGCTACATCCTAGCACTGACGTTTCACAAAGTTTCCGAAATGTTTATAGGTCCAGAACTGTTTCTTAACGTCTGTTCCAAGCGGTGAGTTGACTTTTCTATCTGACTGAACACAGTATCCCACAGAGCTGATAATTCTTGTTCGTAGCATAGTTGGGGTCGTAATAAATGAGTCCATCCTGTGTTGGAGATTGTAAATCCAGGCGACCATTACCCAAGATGATGCTCACATTCCACCCATTTGAATTTGCGGTCGTTGGGCACGATGGGTTACCCAGTGGGCTACAACCGAGTTCTAAAGATCCCGTAAGTTTTAACCAAGGCTTACACTACACTTTCGACTCACGATCGGAAACTAGAGTCCAAAACTGCGAGACATCAGTTACGCGCAGCTTGGCGGGTCAGGTGTAGCTCACGTCATAGTGGGTTTCATTTACAAGCACCAAGCTCTGAAATACAAGACCCGCGAACATCAAAGCGTTTTTAATTCTTTCACCACGATCAGCATAAACTTTATGCAGCAAGATTAAACTCACGTTGGATCATATCCTCCTGACCAGCCTTTGCCACTACCATCTGGATTTCCAAGTGAACAGCAAATTTCCTGCGACAGGTAAGGGTTTCCCCCTATACCGACGATCATGACTACTTACGGACATCCATGTAGCCTTCCCAGGATAAAGATTGTTTGTGTTATTCACATACGATATGTAATTTGCATCGTTGGGGAAGTCATAGCTGTGGTGTACCACCGCGGCAACCTGTTCCGTCGCTTGAATCTCGGAAGCGGAATATCTTTGGACAAACGAACCTTATCGACAACCTGCGGAAGCCAAGCCGCGTATCCGCTACTGGCGCCCCCAAGATTCGAAGACTCGTCCGCCAATATCCCCACTGACGATTCCAATCCTCGCGCCTTGAGAGCATCATACAATCCATTGACTACCTCTGCACGCCTTGAACCTAAATCAGATCGAAACGTCCAAGTACAGAATCCAACCACTCACAGGCTCGGGACGACCTGCATACCTTCCTGGCCACACGGCGAGGGGCCAAAGCTGCTATCCGGCTCATTCATGGGCGACACCAGGTCAACATTTGCACCCCAACTGCTTTGCCGGAAATGGGCGATCACATCCGCAAGGAACGCCCCATACGCCGCGCCAGTACCAGACACAAATGCACCGTTGCAGCTAGCCTTACCAGACGTCAGCGGCGCAGGGGCACTGTTCGCGAAAACCGTGAGGTGCTCAACGCCATGCTCACCCGCTGCGCGGAGGAAGTACACCCCGGCGGCGTCGCGGGTCCAGTCATACACGCCGGGACTGACGTAGAACGTCTGCGGCGCACGGGTGGGGTTGGAGACGTTGACGCCGCCCGCGCCGACGTTGTAGCGGTAGCTGGAGAGTCCGAGCCCGCTGTCAGAGAAAAGGAGGGCAGAGAGGTTTTGCCGTGTCGCTTCGGGGAAGTTATACAGAGCGTTGGGCCACCAGGCCCCGGAGCCGCCGATCCCGTGGAAGGTCTGCGCAGGTGTAGAGGAAACGGAGGCGGCATACACCGTGCTCGATGAGAGCAGGAGAATAATGGCGCTGGTGAGCGGCTCAAAGATCATGCTTCGATGTGATAAAGTGAATGCTTAGAACAACCTCTACAGGCGAGGGGTTATAAGCCATAAGCTTAGAATTTCAGAAGCATCCTTAGAAAACATGCGAGTGTCTTTCTGCGGGCAGGTGGTCGGTCAAGTGCACGGAAGTTTGACATCGCGGTCCGGCAGGATGTGTCAGAGTTACAGCGCATGTCAAGCCACGATTATAACGACATGGTATTTTTGAGGCAATACATTGCAGGCTGTACTAAGTAGTTGGCTCTGGGGATGCCAAGTGCAACTTTGAATTTTTATGACTGACGCGGCGCTGCAGCTTTGAGTGCTCCATTCAATTCGTTCTTTTCTCTTGATTGGGTGTCTCGCCTCACACAATACATGGGGTCAACTAGTGAATTTAAATTCCAGCGCTTTCATATAGTAAAATAGTTAAACGAATTTTTTTGAAGCTGAACTAGGAGAAGATGTTGTCGAGCATTAGAATGTCATGCCGAGGGTGCATCGTAACAAATACGTAATACGACTCGGAGTTTAGAATAATCGACATCGTTTAGGAACATCTAGAAATCCGGCGAAAAATCCAGCATAGATCAGCGTAGATTCAACCTTTTCGGCTTAAAATTCAAGAATTATCCTCGAAAAACATGCAGTTTGAAGTGTGTTTTGGCGAGAAGAGAAAGTAGGTTATCGCCGCACTCGCGGTGCGGCGGGATGTGCCGGAGTTTAGATTCTGCCCAGAGTAGGCGGTATTGCTATTGATCACTGTCAGTAGCTATCAGTCTGGTCTAATGGTTGCCACATTCCTACGGCTGTTATAGCGCCAAACCCACGATCTCTCTTCCTGCCATGTCTCTTTCATCAACCCTTGTTAAAGGATGGATAACACGCCAACATGCTCCAGCTGATAGGCTCTATGGCAGCCTGAGGACCGCGGCAAACTGAGCATTGGTAGAGCACGTATAAAATCTTCATCTAGCCTGCATAAACAGACACTAATCAATCAACCAGCCAGTATATGTAAAGTGTGGCAATATCTCACACTTGCAGTGATATCGAGGAGGTTCACATGGTTCCCTTCTTTGTCGCGTGAAACGTCATCACGAAGAGATGGCCCATGTGTGTTGGCTAAATTTAGCATAGCTTCTTTCGCCCGAGCAGCAATGCAGACATCAGAGTCATTCAACATCAACGCCATGGTAGTTACCACCTCGGCCTTGTTTTTCGCTGGTCTGTTCACTTCAGCCTACGCTTGTGGCGATGCTGTCGCCCACAGCCGCCGTGCAAGTATGCCATCGTCAATCACCCTACCTACGCGTCCACTAGAATGGGGAGATATCAACATCATTCACACGACGGACTCCCATGGTTGGTTGCTCGGTCACCAGAAGGCGTCCTCCCCGGAGCCTAACTACAGGTGCGCTTCGTTTTTCTTTAACCCCAGTGCTTCGCGTACTAATCGTGCATCGGCAGCGGAGACTTTGGCGATTTCGCTTCGTTTGTAGCGCATATGAAGGAAATGGCAGAGGTTCGCAGGGTTCGAGCCTCGATTCGTTGTCTGCCTATAACATGGTTCATTGCAGAAACGCAATGCGGACTTACTGCTCGTCGATTCGGGAGACTTGCATGACGGTAACTCTGTTTTGGACAGGTAGTTTTTCTTAACTTGATGCATACCTCTATAGGAACGGGTTTGATTGATGGATTCCCGCCAGGGGGTATAGACGCGCACGATGTATGTTCAATCTCCAAAAAAACTATACTAACGATCTAATTATATTCTTCATAGGCAAATGAGTTCTTTACCCAGTTGCCATACGATGTTCTCGCCATCGGAAAGTACGTCGAACGTTTGACGACTTCTCTTGTCCACACTTGAACTGCTTCTTCTGCAGTCATGAATTGTATAAATATGTCAATGCCCTAGATATGTGCGTTCACCTGCCCTTTTAATTATTCAAACCGCTTTAAATATTTCGAAGGCACCAAAACTTTGCCCCCAAGTTTCCAGGACGCTACCTGACCTCCAATGTGAATATCACTGTCGCAGACAAGCAAGGGAATCCTGTCAACATCCCTCTCGGAAGTGGGTCTGTTTCAGGTTCCAATATTTGCTTAAATATGAATATGTCATGCACAGGTCGTTACGCAAAGTTTAAAACTCGCAAGTGAGAAACTCTTTGGTATTATCCCCATTTCTCCTGCTAAGTCGTCTTAAGAGGACGCAAGGTCACTGCGCTTGGGGTGCTGTTTGACTTCACCGGATTCGACAAGAATACGACCGTGCAGAAGGTCGCGGATATGGTCAAGGAACAGTGGGTATGTTCCCGACGTTGAAAAACATCCGTATTCAAATATAACTGATTCTCGTGATAGTTCGCTGAAGCTATCGAAGATGAGCCCGATTTCTTTTTGTTAGCGGGGTGGGTTGGATTAGTTCAGTTTGAAAATGTTTAATCAATTCTAAACTTATTCCCACTACAGCCATATGCCGGTTGCCCAGGACAAATGTGAGTCTCAGGCTAAATGCTGCTCGTCTTCTAGTATTTAAACTGAACCAGGGCCCCTGGTTTTCAACGCCATTCGTCAGGTCCATCCTTCGACCCCCATTCTAATTCTTGGCGGTATGTCAAATATGTTTATTTCCAATTATCATGCTTACCTTGTATGTGCTATACAGGCCATTCCCATATCCGTGACTGCAGTTAGTGTCATAAATTTTTCTAGAGAGCTCTAATAGGTCTGGGAAATAGTTCAGCTTGATGGACGTTCGATGTCGTTAGAAAGCGGTCGTTACATGGAGACTATTGGTGCGTCAAATTTGAACCTCTATGTGACTACCTCGCACTGAGTTCGTGTCATAGGTTAGCTAAGTACGTGAGAATGGGAATTGGTAGTTCAAATAATTAACATTTCCTTTACTTATAGCCGCAAAACTCGATCACGGGAACAATTCCAGTGATAATATCACTTTTACGAGGAGGTATCTGGATCCAAATCGCGTGACATACGAGGTGAGTTTGGATCAGATCCTTCTCTGTTTATCAGACTAATGTGCAAAAATCAGTACCATACGGGGCGCAAAGGCTCTAGTTTCGATACTCGCAAAGGAAAGTCGATTACGAGTGGTCTGAAGGCATTAGCAAAAGCATTCAACCTGGACTTCCTCTTTGGAACGGCGCCGCGTGATTTTACCCTCAACCGGTGCGGGAAGGCTATGTCTTGCGATCTCCGTAGTGCTGATTTTTCGATTATTGTAGTGTACCATATCCTTCTGAAAGCTCTCTGCTCTCTCTTTTCATTGAAGATGTGAGTCCTCTCAAGGGGCAAAGTGTTCAACTAGTATGAACCACATGATAGGCTGTCCCAACCGCGCTCGCTATCAACAATACCCGTTCCTCGATTCCCAACCTAATCATCACGAACTCCGGCTCCCAGCGCTTCGATATCTATGCTGGGCCATTCACGAAAAATGATCAACTTACCACCTCACCTTTCGCTGATGCATTCTTTTATATCCCCGAGATCACGCTCTCCCTGGCGAAGCAAGTTCTCCTTAACCTCAATCATGCTGGAGCCACTTCGCGACGAAGTTCTGAAACCCTAGAGGCACGTGAAGCACACCTTTACGGACTGGGGTATGTAGACAAGCGTTACAGGGAGTGGCTGGAAAGTATGGATAAACGGAACGGCGCTGAGAGACGTGAAGCTGCAAACCAGACCTTGGGATATGTCACACAGGATGTGCGTTTCTCTCTCTAATATCTCCCCGTACTTGACGCATTTCACTAACATCGCCCTCTCTTATGTACAAAGGCTTGCCCGGGCGTAGGGGACGATACACCTCATGCACCCCTACCATACAACGCCGTGCCAGATTATATTGGATCGAGACCGCCTCGTGTCGCGGACGACACCCTGATCGATCTTGTGTTTGTAGACTTCATCGAGGGACAGATATTGAATATCCTCAACAGTGTACAGAAAAGCAAGGTATATACCGCCGCAGATGTGGAGACATATAGTCCAGTCCTCGGAAATCAGGCCTTGGGGATTTATGCTCAAACGGCTTGGAACTAGTAGGCTTTAAAAGCGGCGATTCGCACCTAGCGCTATCGGCTTGATACCATAAAAACCTTCTCGTTTGAAGACGTCAAGTAGATGAGACATATGGAGTTTATCATAATGGAATTGAAGTTGATGACCGTATTGAATGTCGGGCCCACACCACACAGAGAGAGCCAGACTTTGTCTCAAAGATAAAACAGAACTAAAGAATCGATTCTTCCTAGTACTCGGAATCACATTTATCAACGTATTCGACAGCGGAGCAGTAGGTATACAACTTGCAAGCCTAAATCCAGGACGATGAAAGGACGGAGGAAAAAGTGGCCATAGTAAGTGCAGTGTGTCAACCAATTTTAGAGGCACTGGCTGTACGTCTCACTCAAGAAGGTGCAGTAAGTGCCACTGACGCATTTAGTTGGGCCAACGTAATCGGCGCCACCGCTGCAAGACAATAATTATTAACGAGACTCAATTCAATAAGAATAGAAAGCTCACCATTGCGCAAACTGCGACGCGACAGTCGCATTCTCCTCAGAGCGAGCAAAGGCCGTGCCGGTGTAGGTGGAACCGATGTCGCCGAACTTGATGTTAGAGAAGGTGACGGAGGAGTTGGGGACGGAGTTCTCAACATCCGAAGGGGTACCGGAGGAGGTCGCACAGGTGCCCCGCTTGATGCCGGGCTTGCTGGGGTCACCGTTCGTGGGGTAGCTGCTGTCCAGCCAGAGCATGTTGGCTGTGTGGTCATCCCAGATACTGAGGACGAGCACCATGCCGTTTGCCGCGGCCTTGCTCATGTTAGCCATCCCTCCCTTCTCGTTGAAACTGTTGCGGTCGCCGAAGGCAGTCTTCTGCGCATTGCAGAAGGCGGTGGTGATGGAGTCGTACGTAGCCATTCCGGGGATGTTGGTCTTTGAGTGTTGGATGATCTTGCCGTTCTGGACGTACAGGCGACGGATTTCGCTGAGCGTGCCAGTGGCCGTGCCAGTGTTGGTGATGAACTGGGTGACGACGGTGAATTTCTTCGATGTGTCGACCTTGAGTCCTTTGCCGTAGTAGCCCGTGTCACCCATACGGTAGGAGTTGAAGTCGCAGCCGTCGGGGTCGCAAATGGAACCGTATCTGTTGGCGGTACCACCGCAGGCGTTTCCGGTGCAGCGCTGCAGGCCGCTTGCTGTACAGGGATGGGGAGTGAAGGCGGCGGCAACAGAGTTGGCTTCCCAGATATCCATTTCGTTACAGCAGGCACCATAATTTCCGGTGCCGGCGTTAATGTCATTGGGAGAAGGCACCCAACCAGCGGAGTTGGACTAGGATACAAAAACGTCATTAAATGGATTGATCATTGTATGGAATATACCAGTAGCTCACCTCGCCAGCAATAAACTTGATGTCCCGGGGGCACTGCGAATCGCAGTATCCAGTTCCGTATTTCGCACCAGCCTTGTTGGAAGGGTATTTGCCCATGCCACCATCAGCTTCCATCTCGGAGAAGTAAAGTGCGCCGTTGAGGCCGCAAGGAAGGTTGGAGACGTCGACGTCGAATGTGAACTCCTGGTTCAGGAGCTTGAACATCTCATACTTCGTGTCGCTGTTCAAGAGATAAACACGGGATCCGATGTTCTTCTGCTGGGACTGGGTAACGAATTTGAGAGTGAGGGAGTTACCGTTGGCGTTGATACCATAGGTTCCACCGTAGTCAGCACCGTCCAAAGCGCAGTTGGTGGCGCAGCTCTTGGTATCGGGACAAAGCGATTTATCCCAAGTGTTGCCGGTGTAGCAGTTGGTGTAACCGCCAACGTTGTGGAGCCAGCGCCAGTTGGCGTCAAGAACGACCGCTCCCTGCGCTTGCGTTGTGCAACCGCCTTTGGTGCACTTCTGCCAAGAAAGTTTGGGGTGGTTTTCGGCCTGCTGGGTGCCAACCTGCTGCGCAGATGCGACGGCGAGGAAGGTGAAAGTGATGAGAGCGAGTTTGTTGAACATGGTAGGAGTCCCAGTCGGTGCGAAGAAAAAACCTGAAGTACTCCGGTGAAGTAATACAGCTCTTATACGCAGACATAGGAGAATATCCGGTAATTTTTGTCGCCAAGAACGCTAGATTTCGATATCCATATTGTCAAGTGCTTCAAGCTCAAGCAAGTTTGTGGGTCTGAACTTGACGCAAACCTGACATGAAGGCCGGGAATCGTACAGAGCCTGCCCGAGAAGTGGCCGTTAGAAGCTGACTATTTTTAAATCCACCCTGTGAATCTGTCCAAATTGAATATGGTGAGGGACAACGAAGAATATCGACGGCGAGATTTCGGTGCTCAATAGGGACAAACACCTCCTATGGCAACCCAGTCAATTAAAAAAGCCTAGCCATTTCCTAGAAATGAAACAAAGAAATGATCATGGTACTTCATTTCGAGGAAGTTCCGATTGCCATGATTTTTTAATGAACTGACCAGAAGCCTGAGTAACGTCGGATCGTGTGTGGCGAAGCACGAGGCGATCAACGGATCATATGTGAGTTTGCGCTTGCTCCTGTTTGGCGACACTATATCACTTGTATAAGCTAGCCTCGCCTTTCAACTTGTTGGAATTCAACGCACCGTTCAATCAAGTACACCTTCAATGGCACTTTGTCTAATTTTTTTAACAATGAAAATTCATGCCGTCTGTAGATGAAGCGGGTTTTTTTCCACATAAAGGCATCTGCTGAATGTAGGCCGCCGCAAATTTTACCGATCTTCAACAGAGTTCAAGTCGACGGCAAAACTGATCCACGTTCCCTTCATTTTTTTTCCCAATCCAGTCTCTCGATGCCCGAGGTATGTAGTTTCGTCTCGTGGATTTGGGAATGACATTTCATTGACAAGTCCTCGTTACCTCCCGTTCCCACCAACATCCTGGCTTCTATTGGTCATGGGGATTTGATTGTGACCTTCCCTTGCGTCAAACACAGAGCTTTACGAAGCAGGAGCCCTACCAGGTGACACCTTTTATGTCGATTCCATTCTCCGATACGTCGTCTCCATGAGAAGCCCAGCCATCCGGGAGAACCTACCACCTAACCAAGTCGGCCCCGAAGTTCAAAGCGCCAATGGAAGACGGTAAACGAGACAAAGGATCTCCGCTAATTCATGCGAATATTCTCCAATTTTGTGTCGACGGGAAGGCGAGGGAAGTGTGGAGAAGTTAACAAGAATTCTCTGCTACGATCACCTGGCCAGCGCTCCAAATCCATTCGTTCGTTAGTCGTGAAAATCTCGAGGAATTCATTGACAATTGATATTCATGTACCTTTATACTTTATAATTTAGGAGTGAAGACTATGTTGTAAGTCCCGCCAGACTATTCAAATTTGGACAGCCCTATTGGCGACACCTGGAGTCTCAGATATTTTCGTACACTTTTCGAGGCGGTGAAAGCAGCTTCGACCTGGATTTTAGAAATCAGATGGATGTTACTAAGAATTTCAAATTTACAAAATGATTTCGCGTAATTGACTTCTTCGAGGCCCAAGTTTTCGCAATGATGCCCGCTGCCCTTGTCCGTAATGGCCTCAGGTCTTTGTTCAATTGTGCAAGTAAGGGGAATGCATTTCATGGATCCTCCTAGAATTTCGAGGCGAAGCGGACTATCAAAGGCTCTATCGAATCGCTTGGAGGGGAAGCATCCCATCAAGGTGCGGACGACCCCCTGAGGGTAAATATTGGACTTGTGTCTCGTAACCGTCACTGAATGCGTCTTCAAACACGAAGTTTTATTAACAACCACAAAAAATAAGACAGAAAAGACAGTAAGAGGGGTGCGTGCCGCGGATGTGGTTAATGGGCGTAATTCGTAAATGGGAATCCAAAAGCTTACATAAAGAGCAGGAAGGGCCAACACATCCATGAAGTTAAGAAATAAGTTAAGGTCCAGCTAGTAGGTATACACACACACACACACACACAAAATCAAGTAGAAAGCTGAGGCGATCAATGTTTGACTTGCGGAGCCTGGCCGCTGTAATCGTACCCACTGTAGTCGTGGCCATACGCGGGTGGCGGGGGGCTTAGGTCGAAGTCGTAATCGCGATCATAGCCATAGGTTTCATAGTCCTTCTTCCGAGCTTTGGGTGAAAGCATGGAGGCAATGGAAGGAGAATGGAGGGCTTCGGGGGCAGATATACCGGACGACGTGAAGGGTGTTTGTGGGTCGGCGAATTCCCATGCCCCATCGGGGCGCCGCAACGCAATACGCATCTCGGAGCCAGGCGTGTGCTCTAAAAGAAGGTTAACCGATGAAAAATTTCCAAACAAGGTTTGGGCAGGCGTACGGAATCGGGGACCTGGGGATCCAAATGGTGAGATACGCGCCGCTGGATGAGAGGATTCAAGCACCCTCCCTAGTGGCGGGGAGGTGAAGGAATTGGCGCCGTTAACATTGTTGGGGCAGCGTCGTCGTTTCATGTGTAGTGTCATGAACACGACTCCGGCGATAAGCAGAACCCCCACAACGGTGAGAAGAATCCCAACGGTACTGACTCGCGTGTCGTTTTGAGAGGATTCTGTCGCGGATTGGGAAGGTGTATGATAATCTGAGCTGGACATGTTTATGGATTCTACTTGGAACAAGTCACCTGAAACAAGAGTGTCAATCGACCGTTTTCATGAGCAATAATCTGCCTCACCACACGGAGATAGAGAGGCTGCCAACGGTCAATATCAGTGTCTGTGAGTTCACAAAGCCGTCCTCTGCTTGAACGAAAAGAGCGGCGTTCAAGGGAAGAGACAGGTGAGTAGAAGATGAGACGGAGTGCCTTGAATCAGAGAGGGGTCAAGCAGGGTCAAGCAAGCTGCTCAGGCTAAGTCTGCGGCTCTGCCAATGGGTAGCAACAAACCCAGGAAACAAAACACACCTGATTGGGGAGATTTGATGAGAACTGTCATGTGTTGCTCAGACAGAAATGATTTACACAATTAAATTCAAATAGAGGAACTTGGATTTTGGTGTGAGAATATAGTCTAGAAAATTTCCAGCAAACTAGGATGCTAGACACAGGTGCCCCTTCAACGCTGTGGTGTGGAGAGATGATTCAAGAAACGCAGAGAGGATATTTTATTTGGTTGTGGGAGCAATTGATGCCAATGATGGCAATCAACACGACCACGTGGTACTTTCTGGCAAACCGTTGAACCGAACTCGGTCACTGTACTCCCGCCACCACTTACCGCCACAGGTGTACTCCTGTCAATTGACTCAATAAACTCATTGCAAGATATGAGTGTATTATGGATGCTGGGAGCACTTAGAAGGAGTTCTCCGAGGCTGATTTGTCGTCCCTCAGCTTCGATAGGCCGCATTGCGGGAGCCAGGTCCATGTCAATAAATGACACTCCCAATCCCATATCTGCATCATTTCTACGCGGGGGGACGTCAAAAGGCATCTTCCTCGATCGTTCGAAGCTACCAGCGGATCGATCACAATGGGGCTTCATCTTCCTAGGTCTCATGGGGTCTCCTGATTCAGTTTATGGACGCCAACTGAATGGCATGGGTGGAGGAGTCTCTAGTCTATCGAAGATTTGTGTCGTCGGTCCAGCATCTGCGAAACAAAAGGAACATGGAATTGACGTGGAATACACTTTCGTGCAGGTTGGCATACGTGATACTAGTATCGACTACTCAGGGAATTGTGGAAATCTATCCAGCATGATTGGTGTTTTTGCCGTCGACGAAGGCATTTGTACTCTACCTTCATCTGGGACGCATGCCACTATTCGTTCATTCAATACAAACACTCAGAAAGTTATCGATACTACTTTCCCCATCTCGACTTCTTACCCACCCTCCCCGCTACTCGATAACCCTGAAACAACTATTGCTGGTGTCCCTGGGAAAGCATCCACTATTGTGCTCGAGTTCGTGAACCCCGCCGGAGCTCGCACAGGGAAGCTCCTGCCGACTGGTTCACCAGTGGACGAGTTGCCGATTCTTCCATCTATGACCCTCAGGTGTTCATGCATAGATGCCACAAATCCTACTGTCTTCGTCAGTCAAACCGAGCTTGCCCAGTTCCTTCCAATTGCCGAATATTTCCAGGGGACTGCGCCAGCTGTAGGCGAGACCCTCGAACGCATTCGACAAGCCGCCGCGGTGAAGATGGGTCTCGATCCGTCAGCCCAAGCGCAGCCAAAAATTGCCATCCTGCGAGAGCCGCACACCGAAGACGACCTCGCACAAGGAGTGGACCTCGTAATACACGCTCTCTCAATGGGGGTCTTACACAAGGCAGTCCCGATGACTGTCGGTTTGTGTGCGGGGGTTGCATCTAACGTTGAGAACACTTTGGCATGGGAAATTGTTCAGCGGTCATCCATTGGACGAGAAAAGAGGAATATGGTTAGACTACGGCATCCCGGTGGCATCGTGGACGTCGGCGCAGAGTTTACGGAGGACGGGGATGTCGCTAGCGCGAAGGTCGTGCGTACCGGAAGGCGACTAATGAAAGGTGTAGTGTGGTGGTGAATTAGAATCTGAGGCGTTATAAAGGTTAGACCCAAGCCCTTCGTATCTTAAGTTACCGATTGTAAAGTTTTCCTCAGGGCATGAATGCATGAAGCTCCGCACTGGACTCTTTTACAAACATTCACGTGTGTTTTAGGCTTTTAGGTATTGCAAAGATTCAAATCCTTGCGAGCCAACTTCCAACAGATTTGGAAACCTAGGATGCTTTCTTACAGAACCTCGCCCTACCACGGCTCTCTGGAAGCCGGTCGCAGAACCGCTACTATCCGCTGAAGAATACTGCGCAGTACCTCTGAAGGCCTACCTACTGGTACTCTAAGCTCCAAAACTCCCAAAAAGCCCCACTAAGGAGAATATTCGGAACTTTAATCAGCCACACAAACCTGATCTCCATCGAAATTCCGTGAATGCACTGCGAACTTCACTATGATCGCCATCCCTTTTTCCTCCTCGCCTTGGATAAATACTTCAGCTCTGACCGGCACGGCCTAGACCTCACTCAGACTGTCAATCAACCTGTGAATCACGTGGCGCCAGGACAAACCTCGGGGGAATGATCTCTATCTTGCAGCTTATCAACCTACACAGGGCTCGATATCCTAGCGCGTTTCGCCATCTTCACATTTTAAACAATCTTTTCGTCTTAAATGACAGATATTATCACTTCTCTCTCCCATACCACGCAAGAGTCGCCTCTCGGTACGGCGAATCATCGGCGCTCCAAACCTGCTAAAAGCCGCTTCATCGATCATCAAGTCTTTCCTCTTTACAAAACATTATGGTCTATCTTATCTTCACGTCTTCGTACACAACCGAGGTCTCTACTCTTACTTTTGACCCCGATTCCTCAACCATAAGGCTACTTTCATCCCTCGACGTTGGACACCATCCATCATGGATCACTTTCTACCCCGACGACCACTCTCTAATCTTCACCGGGCTCGAACAGACGGATGGCAAGGTCTTGGCGATAAAGTTTGACGATGAAGGGAAGGGGGAGGTCGTAGCTGAAGCATCCAGCGGGGGCGCCGATCCATGCTCGCTACTGGCTACGAAGACCAAGTTATTCGTCGCAAATGTATGTCAAGGTCCCTTTTTTAATGCAACTACGCGCATAACCGGTATCTAGTACTCGACAGGAGCTGTATCTCAATTTGCCATCTCTTCTGGTGTACCTTATATCCTCAGTCCATCTTCCACCACGGTCCAGCTGAAGGGGACTGGCCCAAACACGTCAAGACAGGAAGGATCGCACCCTCACCAAGTCGCCATTCACGAAGACTATGGCGAATTGTTGGTGCCAGACCTGGGAGCTGATGTCGTACAAAGGTTCAAAGTTGAAGAAGATGGTATTTTAAGTCACAGAGGCCATATCCAGTTTGCTCTGGGCAGCGGACCTCGGCATGTAGCTTTCTACGGTACGTTCTTCAAAAAATGTGTTATTCTAAAGCCAATAATATTACCTTTATTAGGTGACTATCTCTATACGCTCCTCGAATTGAGTAGCGTAATCGTAAAACATCAATTTCCGCCTCTTCCGGGTCTCCCCAAGATCGTCAAATCGTCACCTACGATGTCCACCCCCATGCCTCAGCCAAACGACATGCTTGCCGCTGAGGTTCTCATCCCAAAGCCCAACTCCACGTATCCCGTCCCATACCTCTACGTGTCGAATCGCAACGACCCTTCCCCAGAGGGCGACGTCATCTCCATATTTGCCATTGAACAGGATTCACTGGAGCTGGTAGCTGAGGTTCGTTCCGGTCTTAACCACTTGCGTGGTATGCTCTTTGGTGGCCCGGATGACAGGTGGTTGATCGCCGGCGGCGCGAACGGCGGTGGTGTCAAAGTCTTTGAGCGCATCGATGACGGGAGAGGTCTTCGCGTCGTGGCCGCGAACCCTGACATCGAAGCACCTACTGGGTTCCTGTGGAAGTGAGGAATGACAGGTCGAGATGATTAACATTAATCTAACTTGGTGCCCTATAAAACATATTGCTGTTGTTTGACGTAGATGATACAATATAGAAAGTACAATTGCCCAACATCCAAAACGATCACCCAATAACACCCTCGTTCCTCAATTTCGATACCGCGTCAGCGCTCAATCCCAGGCTACCCATGAGTACCTCGTCTGTGTGAGCGCCGAGGTCTGGCCCCGCCCATTTGGGTTGCGAGTCCACACCATCGATGACGGGGAAGGTACCCTGCATCTTGACCTTCCATCTCTGCGAGCTATCCTTGTCCCCAACCCACACATCTCTCACCGCACCACGCGCCTGTATCTGTTCTCCTTCAACCACCTCTTTCACCGTGACGACACGGCCCACCGGGACACCCGCCTGGTTCATGGCTTCCACGACATCATCAACCGTGCGGCGCTGCGTCCACTCACATATTGCCTGTTCAATTTCTTCTTGACGCGTAACACGATGGTGGTTGTGTTGGTAATCTTCGCCGACAAGATCTGGGCGTTTAATAGTCTGCATGAGGCGAACATAAACTGAGTCTCCGTTGCCCCCGATCACAACATATGTAGGGACCCCAGGAGCGGATGGTTCAGGAAGGCAGGGATATGCATTTGTTGGGACGATTCCAGTTACTGAAGAGCCGGACGGGCCTCGGACCTGAAAGAACCATCTGAGTTTTATCCCTTATATCAGTTGGTAGATGTGCATACCTTTCCCTTGCGATCGTATTCGGGAATGATGCCTTCCATAAGATTTAACATGCTAGGTAGGATATTTTCAAGCACAAGTCATAATGTTGGGGAGAAGTCCTCACACCTTTCAATAATGCTAACATCGACTGTTGTCCCTGATGGCGTCGCGGACGAGTGTCTCTGCCTTCCGAGCAAAGCTAGAACCTATATCCGAGTGAGAAGGGTGATACTATTGAAAACCAGAACGCAGTACCGTCCCGAAAGCTGCGTGCAAACCGGCAACAGAGTCGCCCAAACTGATATTAGGGCGAACGGGTAGTCCTAGTCCTTCTCCCTGTGGGAAACCATTGATATATCGAAAGCCGGATTCAGCCTCGCAGACGGAGGCATAACCAGGTCTAGGAGCCCAAGGTCCCGTTTGACCGTACCCACTCACGCGAGTGAAAATTAGTGATGGATTATGGGGATGAAGATCGCTGGGGCCCAGTGACCATTTTTCTAGTGCTGTGGAGAATAGGTCGGTAATCATGTAGCCCAGTTCCAATGGGGAGAGCACGCACTGCCAGGCTTGAAATTCTCAATAATAACATCACTCTTGATCGCCAGTTGCTTTACAAGCCTATAGTCCCATGGAAAAAAAATGAGGTCGTTGAGCCGGCTGCCGGATGAAACAGATAGGTACGCACTCTCTGCCCTCGGGGTTTCGCAGATCAATAGCTACGCTCTTCTTGTTCCTCCCAATACTTCTAAACCAAGGACTTGTACCGTCCACATCTAATTCGCGCCAAACGCGTAATGGGTCTCCAATCTTGGGAGGCTCTATCTTGATGACTTCGGCACCAAACTGTCTTGAGTTGCAGTTCGCAGGAGAACAAACATACTTGGGACTGACACATACCCGAGAAGTTGTCCAGCAAAAGGACCCGCGATTAACTGTCCCATCTCAAGGATACGAAATCCTGACAGGGGCAAATTCCTCGAGGCATCAGCGTGAGTTGTAAAGGTTCTAAAAAGCCAGTAGTTTGAAACATCAGACACGAGTTTGATGAGCCCAGTGTGCGTACGCTGTGTATGAGCTCCTTGAGTGACAAACACGAGACACAAACGGACGGATTGACAACAGGCAAGAGCTCATCATTCGCAGAAGTCAAGCAAAAGAGCGAAGTGCCTCGCGGCCGCCCCCGTGCGATTCTGCCCTAAATATTAAAATCAAGTGACGTTGAGCACTAGCCTTGACGCGTTCAAAGTATTATCTCGGACGCCCCAGAGAGTGGCTGTTCAGTTGTTATTAGACGAATACATCTTAAGAGGACATATGCACATTGCCGTGTGATTGAATAGGCACAGTGGCTGTGTGAAGAAAGGCTTTATCTTTGGCGCTCCGTTCCGCGAGATAGTTGGCGGCATGTATTATACGTGGTAGGTATTAATACATGTCCGTGTTCAG
>JABCKI010000264.1:0-21017 GCA_018282025.1 Sphagnurus paluster
TCCAATTTCGCTTCCAGGCCTTATCCGGTACTCGATCATTCCATAAAAAATCCATTGTTTGACGGACTAGGTGTGTAGAATTTGGTGTGCACATGTCAGCCTAAAGGTGCGAAAGGAGCGATTCCGAGCAAGATGAGCGAAGTTGAGACCTTCGACGCGCGTCGAGGGAGCCGTTTGTTCAATTAATATTACGCGACTCCATAGATGGTCGTTAACTCAAAACTGACCGATCGATCTTGGGCTCCGCCACACTTTGATCGAATTGATTCCTGGCATAGGGGCTGGTTTGACGGCGCGCACGGCACCGAATGGTGTAACAACGTCAGCGAAGGAACACAACCCATGACTGTCCTCCAAGTTACGGCAATTCCAGCAGCACTTTATCGAAATTATTTGTGCTCTTAATAACTTCTAGCTGATGAGCAAAGGGGAGATACACATCGCGGCCATCGCCAGCCCATCTTTGCATAATGTCCATTTGATCGAAAACAGCGCGGAATACGCCAGCCCAAGTGCACAAATATGGCCGATAAGCATGCCAGGTGAGGCGGTGGCGTCGAGCCTACGATCACATCATGTTCCCCCAGACTCGGCACCCTGCGCCATCGCGAGCAAAATAGGCTTAGGAGGTGACCAGCTGACCTCCCGCGTGGGCCGCGTGGTCGGCGTTGCCGCTTCTAAAGCTTCCCCCACCGTGGAATTTGATTCGTGGTAGGGGCAGCCCTACAGGTTGGTCAGGACACAGTGAGACTTGGGCCCGCGGTATCGTGCAGGGCCGTGCTGAGACTGGAAAAGCTGTCAGGGGGCGGGGACGCCTTGGAATAGACGTGTACAGGTAGGATGCGTAATTCGTGCGACGCGGAGTTGAATTAATTCAGTAGATGCGGCGAAGGTTCCAGAATGCATAATATTGCTGAGGCTGGCCTGGGATGTCCTAGGCTTTCCGGGGAAATACACGGCATCTTAGTGTAGGACTGGACCTCGATGATGTAGGTAGGCAGAATAGAGGGCTGGGCACGTCGTGTTAAGGCTTGGAGGCTGTCCAGGTTCTTTGTTCGTCGTTCGACATGTGTGAATCCGTGATTAGGAAGCACACAGTGTATGAGTAGCCTATCTGATTAGCTGATTGAGATTTTGTTGTCGTAATCAAAAGCAAACTTTAACTTGCGGTATTAATGGCGATCTATGAATATCGCAGTGAATTCGTCAGAGATTACGCTGGAGGAACAGGCTTAGGAGTACTTGCTTATTACCCCACATCCTGCCAGCATTTACATTTCCAATTGATCGCGTGGTCTCTCTTCACGCAGCTTCTTTACACGCTGGTACCTAGGAACCGTGATCTATTGAATACGAGATGACAGTACAAGATGACAAACGGACAGTTTTGTGCGAAAGGTGCCAAGTCGTATTCCCATAAGTGGTGGTTTATCGCACAGAAATAGTTGATCGCACTTCTTGTACCATGTATATCAAAAGAGCAGGGCGCGAGCGCCGCCGCCGTGTTCAAACTGCTCCATGGTAAGTGCGACACAGGGCTATGGTCTGGTGGGAGTCTCGGAGATTCACCCCTGATGCGGGGAAGAGACAGGCGTTTGACCCTTGGGGCTATTTTGTGGGGTTGTTAAGGTTGTGAGGATGCGTTCGTTGCCTGGTAGGAAGATTGAAAGCAAGCTAGAGCGGGGACTAGACCGGCGACGATGCGCAGCGACCAGCAGGAAATCAGCATGAAGTAGTATTGAATAGTATCTGGGCAGCCGTAGAGAACGTGATAACGAATGCCTCAGCGCGTCGAGCCCCTGCACGGGGATCTAGAACGGCGATTCGGAGTAGGGGAAGATCAGGGAAGATAGTTTGGACTACTACTTGCAGGAAGTTGTATACTACAGTTCGCAGCAAACGGTGGTCTGTGCGTGGGGTGGAGACTCGATCAACCTCGATCGGGAGCACTGGTTAATCCGAAAATAGAGTGGAAATGAATTACCAATTTGCAAGTCCGCAACAGGAAATTGGAGACGGGGCCGTATATAAAGTGTCGTCTGATCTTTGAACCCATTTCCCTACTTTCCCCCAAGCTTCACTTTTCACTTTAGTCGCTATTCTATCCATCTCGTTCAGAATGTCTAGCAACTCCAATTCCAATTCCACAGATTTTGTCAAACATTCAGCCCCCATCACAATAAATACATCTGCCCGTCGGGGCCGCTCTGTCTCAGTTTCCTCGGGCTCGTCAGGTTCAGAGGGCTCATCATCGCCCGAGTTGCCAACTCCTTCCAACTCTCTTGGTAATCACCGCATGAGTCTACCCTCTCCAGGCAGCTCCCCCATCCTTTCGTACTTCCTTGGCCAATCCCCATCTAAAGCCCCTGGGAATGGAAACTTTCCATTCAACCGTAAATTCGGCCCACCTCCCGTCTACGAAGGTACTTCTCACACGTTTTGTCTGTTCCTGAAAATATTTCTAATCTAATCTTACCTCGTTCCTTGTAGATGAGGAGTTGCCTGCTGCGGCCCATGCCCGACGTGCAAGCACAGCTGTTGCAGGACGTTTCTCCCAGCAACCACCCACAACAGTGCCTGAACCCCAGCTTGAGCGCGGTTCAGGTCTGCTGCGCAGGCTCTCCTTGAGCAGCGGGGCTTTTGCAAGGGTATGTCTTTTCATATTACATCTGAGACATCAACTGATGAGATATTATCGTCTCTTAGCCCATTGCGGAAGGACGGAGTGGCCCACCCTCACCTCCCCCGAACACTGCTGTGAGCACCTCTCCCAGGACAATGCCCTTTTCTCGGGACACCAAGCCCCGCCGCTCGGCTACGATAAACGAAGGCTCCAAGCCACGCCGCGCACCTTCACCGATGGGTGAACGTATTCTCAAAGGACATTTCGATGGCTTCAACTGATCTCCCACTCTCGCTTCATCTCTACCTGCCTCTCGCTGTCTGTCGTTTCGAACCTCATCATCACCTCCGCTCCCGGTTCTCGGGCAGGATACCCGCAACTGTTCGTGAGTCGTAATCACGCCCAAGGATGCCACATTAAACCACGGCTTCCACCCCTGCCTCTTCGTTCTTGTGTCGATCTGATCATTGTACTACCACCACCTACATCTCGTCCAGGCATCCATAGATCGGCGTGGACCCTCGTACCCTCTTTTATTGCGAGCTTTCGTTCAAACTTCTAACTGTATGTTATGACTACTTTTCTTCACCAGTTAATTTACTAACACGCCAACGCAGTGAAATCTCGACACAGTTCTGTATAATCATTGGCTGTTTTATGGACTCGTTTCTTTCGTTTTTTTTCTCTCCCTCGATTCATGTATCATACTTGTACGACCGCACTTATTTATAATGACCAAAATGCGCCATGGCGCTGATCCAGAAGCAACGATGTCGTGTGACGACCAGTGCGATACATAACAGTCAGAGAGCTACTTTTGTAGATTAACGATGGGCATGGGGCGCTTCGCGAAGACGATCTTGCGTTTAACGATGGCTACCACATCCCACTCCACACCCTTTACGTTGTCCATATCGCGGTGCTGCATTTCATTGCTTCTCCCATCAAAGTCCAGCATTTCCACGTCATCCCCTTCTAGTTCGTCTTGGCTGCGTGTTAACGTAGACGGAGACGGAATGGCGTGGTCAGTAGCAGCAGACCGAAGGAGAACCGCGAGTGGTTTGGAGAGGTTGGCGATCTTTCCCTCAAGAAGGTGGTGCCCGATGAGGAGCGTGGGTTTGTTCTGGTCGAATTCACATGAATGAAGGCGATGCAATGGTTGGAACGGCGGAATCGCGGGGAATCCAGTTGAGCCAATCAGTCGGTGCTTTGGCTTGGATCGGGGGGGAGTGAGCTCACGCTAGATGGGTCGACCTTGAGTTTACCAACGAGCTTCCCGTCGCGCTCACTGGGGTCGTTGCACTCGACCTCGAGGGCGCCCTGTAGCTCGATCAGGACGACTTCGTCGTGTGAGATTTTTGCGAGGCCTGGGGGAAGCTTCGGGTTGGAGGAAGACGAGGGGGCGACGTTTATTGGGATGATCATGATGGTAGAGTGTGCGGGATGGGCTAGACCATGGGACGGTGGTGGTCGAGGACAAGGCGCGACGTCGACGACGCGTTGTTGACCGTTGTTTTCTGTTTTCTGTTATCTTTTGATCAGCACACGTTCTGCACCCTTGGACTTCGGAATTCTCTCTTGTTCAATGTGGGGGCTTCACATTCTTGCTTTTTACACCCATGCCGACCCTCCTCTCGGCTGCCCTCCACGTAACAATACTCACAGCAGCAAGCATAGCATAGCCGCCAGTGGCCACTGCCTCGACTCCGGATGATTGACGCCTCGTGCTATACCATTATCCTCGTGTCTTATCCCGAGAACTCACTGTGAAGGAATCTTCTTCTTTTGCTACCTAATCTGGGACTATTCGTTGCTTTTTCTCATGGCGGACACCTCTGTTCCTCTGTGGATGCAACATGGGGGATGGTACAGACCGATCAATGATCTCGAGAGTTTGTGGCGAGGGAGCCCCGAGCTTGACAAGCCGAAGAAATCGCCATATGGGCTCGTCATACAGAACGCCACACCTCCCAGAACCCCATTACCACTACAGCAGCCTCCTCCGCCGTTGAAGATTGCCCGGCCCACCGCACCGCCGATCGAGCAGCCCCCGCCATCGCCCGTGAGGCGCAGACGTATCACGATCGCACGAGCGATCCATAGATTGGCAGACAAGATTGGTGCGTATATGCTTATCTGTCTCGTTGCTCTCAAGTTGAGAATCAAGCTACAGCCAGAGTCCCTGAACATGAAGCACTCCAACTAGTACCTATCCCACGTGTTCGGCGTGAAGAAAAGGACAAGCGCGCGGAGGACGTTCCATTAAAAGACTGGAAGGCATGGGGCTATTATGCTTACCCAAAACTGCATGGTCATTATATTCAGAACTTCCGTAAGATAACAGCCAACTTCATGAGGGTTAAAATCTGAGTTGGAGATACAGCCCCGGAACCCGATATTCCACCATCCATAGACGCCGAAGAGGTGTTCCAAAACCTCAAGGACGATGACAACATCATACGCCCCGAGCGGTGGATCCGCGGTCTCCAACACCCCGCCCTCCCTCCACGTCCCGAACGCTGGGTACCGCACCGGAAACAAAACCCCCTCCCCTTCCCCTGGAACTGCCAGCTCAACCCGTTCCTGCAGCACATCACATTCGGGCGGCCGCACCTCGACTGGGACATCTCCGCGCCGTCGGCGGAGTGCTACATGGGGCGCACGGACAACAAGGTGCTCATCCCGCTGTCCCCCGCAGACAAGGCGCAGCCCGCGACGTACCCGTTCGTGACGCACATGTACATTAACGCGCTCGCGGACGACCCGTACCCGGAGCACTTCTGGCCGTTCTACGTCGTGAACGAGCACGGCGTCACGGTGAAGGATGTCCTGGACAAGGTGTACGAGAACTTCCAGGAGTACCTCAGCGTCGTCGAGTTCCAGTGGGAGGGGAGCTACCACAGGCAGAATGCGGCGCGTGTGGCGTTTGAGGTGCGGTGGGGCCATACGCGCGGGCAGCAGGCGAGGCGCTTGGATGTGCTCGGTACGCACTGCATGTTCAGAGGCTTGGAGCCCCATCCGAACCGTGAAGGATGGACGATGTTTGTCGGGTTGGCTTGAGAGCGAGTTCGAACTCGGCACGGACCATTTCACTACCTCTCATTGATGATACCCCGACTCTTGGGATACTGCCCCACACTTGCACGTCTACATACTGCACTGTACTAACACCATGTAAAATATATAGTCTACTCGTATTCTATAAACCACATCCGCGCCGCGTCGTGTTTACTAGGCTTTGATGCTGAGGAGACCCGACGCTCGAGGGTGGATAGTCACCAAAGTCCCAGCTATAACACTCCTAATGTGAAGCAATAACAAGTCAATTTACGGGGATGTATAGAAAGTACACGACGTACCACACAATCTACCTCAGCTTTCGGCTCAGGGACCTCCCTGCCTGCCTCAACGCTGGGTCCCCATGGCTCAGAGAGCAGTTTTTCAATGACATTCACAATCCCGTGTGTGCGGATGTCAACTGTCCATGAGAGGTTCGAGACGGTGTC
Organism: Sphagnurus paluster; assembly: GCA_018282025.1. Taxonomy (NCBI): domain Eukaryota; kingdom Fungi; phylum Basidiomycota; class Agaricomycetes; order Agaricales; family Lyophyllaceae; genus Sphagnurus; species Sphagnurus paluster. The sequence continues at coordinate 6,130 of JABCKI010000264.1, forward strand.
GTAGAAAATGGTTTTGCCCAGGTGGCAGCTGGAAGTTCACAGAATAAGTTACGCGTTCGTCCTGGAGAGGTTGATCGGGCGGACACACCGGGCTTCCATGGCGTACCCACCGAGGGCACAAGAGGATAGCACACCGTTGCATGTGCCCATGGCGATAGGGTCTGCGGAATGGTAGACGTGGGTGATGTGGTTGGTCGACGGCTGGGAGGGATATCAGTACAGGTCCGAAGGAAGCGGTGGTAGTTTTCACAACTCACGGGGGATGGGAGATGCAGACGCCGCGATGCCATGCGCTCTCCGGGGGATTCAAAGGCTACTACTGGCGCGCCGAATGTCGCGCCGAGGAGGCTGGCGAGGGCGCCACCCAGGGAGTGTCCAATGACCCAGATAGTCGAGTCGGGACTGTGGAGCGGACAAGACGTCACTTGAGCACCCAGTAGGGGCAGATATAAAAGAAAAAACGCACTACATATAGGTTACGTTGTTATATAAATTCTACATTCTGTAGGTTAGCGAGTTTCTAGAGAAAGAAATAGCAGAACGCACACACCGTTCCAATAGGATAAAACAAACTGTCCTCGATGAGTGCTTTCTCGACACAGTTCAAGTCGCACTTCCACCCGCCGCGATAGCACCCACAGACCGTCTTCCAGGACCAGTCGATCCGCGCACAGCAGCAGCTAAACAGCAAATTGTCGTTCAACTTGTCCTTGCGCACCGTGGGCCCCCCGCTCCCGAACATCCCCGCAGAAGTACCCTTGATCGACAGCACCACCGTCTTGTTATCGGGCGTCGCAAAGACATGCCCGCGGAAGCCGTCGGCGTCGGGTTCCCAGCCAAATGGGTAGCTCTAAGCGCAGGAAGAGCGAGAGCACGTCAGTATGTTGGAGAATGATTAAACTTATGTTATGGAGCGACGTACGACATTCCACCCACCGCCAAGGTCGTACCACGCCGGGTCGTCTAGGGGCACGTATGCGTTGTTCGTCATCTTCGCGAGCTCCAAGAGCGTCACGCGGCTCTCGACGTTGGGCGCGATAACCTCCTCCTCGTCCCACTGCAGGTCCTCGCTCTGCCCGAATCTCATGGAACGCGTGCGCGCATGCGCTATGGCCTCAAAAGACGGGGGTTTGTATGCAGAGATGCGCCGCGGTTGGATTGCGTAGTCCACCTGGCTATTAGATTGTGTGTGAAGCGTCCCTGGCTGGATATCGGAGAAGACGACATGGGCGTCGTTAGAGATGGCGTGGAGGTGCCGGAGTTGGAAGCGTATGGGCTCTGGGGGAGCGGCGGGCCTACTGGGGGCGAGGAGGTTGAGGAGTGGGACGAGCAGACTCGTCAGAATGGACGGGAGCATGAGGCATGATGTCACCCGAAAAAGTAGTCATAGATGATGGAACAAGCACCTTGTCAAACTTGGACGTCTACTCCGAAACTGCGGGGGCTCAGAGTCTGACAGAGTGCCAGTGCACTTCATGTGGGATCTCATAGTAAGGAAGACTGAGAATTGACTGTATTGGGATCTATAGATTCGGACTGCGAGATAACCTATGTTACATAGAACGCTATAATGATACAGAGGACAAAAGGCTATCTAGAAAGAGTGATACGACGACGAAAGTAACTTGGGTGATTAGTATTATAAGCGATACCCAGAATATTAACCGCCCAAGGGGGCCAGATTACTGCAGTCACCAGTACGAATTATTAGATATAGTTTAGACCTCACGCGCTGGTGGAGATGTTCAAGTTCTCCATCGCCAGTCCAAGGGGGTCCGTCGCGGGCAGGTTGGCGTTGAGCATGGGTGCCTGTTGCAAGTGCGCGGCCGAGCCGAAGAAGACCTCAGGGCTCGTGCACGCAGCGACTGCGCGGCGCATGTGCATCGTCAGGAATGACAACCCAACCTGATACGCAGCTATTCAGAGGTAATTGAAGCAAGTTTAGCGCGGACCATGGTAAGCAAGGGGTACCACGTACAATTCATCCATCCAAACCCTTCACGAGGGACCATCTTGAAATCGATGCCTTGGTTGCCGTACTCGGCATCTACAAGATGGGAGAGCTTGACGGCATCGAACTGCAGTGTGAGTAGCGTCGTCAGTAAGATCCGCCGAGATAATACAATCCGGAACACAACCCGTACCTTCTCGGGCACCACGCCATTGAAGTCAACAAAAGCCGTGGTCATCCTATGTGTGTTTCATTTTAGTCCCAATGGTTCCGATGAGGGCTGGATGACTTACATGTATAGGAATCGATACGCGAGGCGCTGAGCCTCATCCAGATAACCGTAACGCTCGAGTCCGACCCACATCATGATCTGGTGGGGAGGCCTGGGGAAAAAGGTTGGTCATGGGATGCGGGGGATTACGATAGTATGAATCATACCATGCATATCTAAACAAGCGATGGTGAGATGCGTCTATAACGAGAAGATGTGATAACGTACGGATAATCCCATTGACGATTCGGGCGCTCCAACGAGATCTTACCGCGTGACTCTTCAGTTCCAGAGACGACGCCACCAAGCACCTCAAATTTCCTCAACGACTGGGTCCTAAAAATAATTGTGTCAGTGGATGTTTCCATGACCTTGATCATGAAAAAAGTACTCACACGAGCTTCCAACACTGCTCCTCGGTCGCGCACCCGGCCCACAACGGCCAGAACGAGGTGACACTCTCGTAGAGGATCTGCTTCTCCTGGACGGTGTCGTAGTCAAAGAACAAGTTCTTGCTCTCGTTCCATAGATACTTGTCAATGATATCCTTCCTGAAGTCCGCGCGCTCGAACCACTCATCACTGCGCTGCATCCGGCTCTTCGAGCTCTCGCGATGAGGATTCGCGTACGACTCAACCGACGGCGGGAAAGGCGCAAGATCAAAGTCTTCCTCCAGCTCCAATTCATCATCAAACACCTCGCGGATAGCCGTGCCAATATCAACCTCATACTTGTAAAGCAGCGACTGCAGGTCGATAGTCCCGAGATTCGCGCACCGTTTCTCGAAGCGGTAGGTAGTGTCGTGACCAGACTCGCGTACAGCGCGATCGTGGAGGAAATACTCGTCGAGCTCGGGTTCCCTGATCACACCGTCGTTGTACTTCTCGCTGAACTCGAGAACAGATATACCGTGCTTTCGCGCGTAGGGCTCAAGAATCTGGGTGAAGTGGGTTGCCTCTGTCTCAGGTGGGATACCGAGTCCATCGGGGCGGTAGCGTGATAGGCCAGTCTTGGGGTCCATGCGCGGCTCGGCGACCCAGATGGTGTGGTATTCCTTAATGGCTGCCTGGATGGCGCGCTTCAACCACGCCCGGTTTTCTTCCATGTCCGAGCGGTCGAGCTGGTTGTAGATCTGCAAAGCCATGTCCGTGAGGAAAGGAGGCTGTGTGCGGCAGAGGTAGTAGCTACGGCTCCCGTTGAGAATCTTGCCATAGTGTTTGATTTCGAAGATGAAGTGGTCCACCATTCCTTTGGCCATGGTAACTTGTCCATCAACCAGGAGGCCGAGCGCAATGAAGTATGAGTCCCAGTTGTACAGCTTTATAAGTTGATAAAGTCAACTTTGATGTTGAATAGAGGAAGATGTTCGTACCTCATTGAATCGTGCACCAGGTACAATGAACGGAATACCTTTGAGGGTCTTCCCACCCTTCCCATCGTCAACTTCGTTCATAGCTAGGGCCAGAATACCCGGTTTGGAGTTGAGGCTCTTGACGAATACAGGGTCGTCAGGCTTCTCAGGTAGCACCTGGACATCCAGATTCATGTGCGGCTTCTCCTTCGCGACTTGTCTGTAGTACTCCGCCATGGCGGGCTCTCCGTGCGGGACATAGATGCGGGGGTTGACACGACCGGTACGGTTCTTCGGATCGGCAGTGATTATCTCGAGTCCCTCGCCATCGATGCGGCGCGTCAGCGAGTGCCAGAACGAGTTCTTGATCATACGCGACAGCCGATCGACGGGGTTCTCGGTGAGACGCGCCTCATCCAGCACGATGCGCTTGCGATTGTGGTCGCGCGCGAGGGCAAGCTCTTGGAGCAGGTTCGACAACATGTATGTACCCTGCGTGAAAGACGTCATTTAATGAAAATGCGTCCCTAGATGAATAAGATGGTGTAGATAACGCACTCTAATGTCGAATGTCTTGAAGCCGTTGCTAGTGGCCGTGCCCAGCGCCATCATCTTTGGGCCAGCGTCGGTGACACTGATCTGGAAATCGCCATCAGTGTCTTCCTGCTCGAGGACGACGCGGATGGTCTCCTCCACGTCGATGAGGAAGCGCCGGGGGCCTGTGACGCTCTTCTCGTCATGGGACATTCGGCGCGGTCGCAAATGCCAATCTTCTTCAAAGGCGGGCAGTTTCTTGGGGATGTACCCATGAATATGAGACTACATATAGGTTCAGACACCTGGCAAGGCAATAGTAGAGAGAAGGGTCTCACTGCACTGTACGTTCGAGAACGAGTGTAAGAATCTCCGCCGCTATAGTAGGTGGCAGCATCGACATTGGTTGGTCGCTCCTCGACGAAGGACACGCCGGCGGGATGGTTTAGTGCGGGAGCCATTTGCTTTGTGAGGATTTCAAAATATGGGGTAACGGAAATGGAGAGGACTAAATAGGTGATGGGTTGTCCGTTAATTAGACGCAACGGTAGTCGGGCGCGGGGTCAAATAGATGCTAGCCAAACCAGGCCAAAGTGATATCTCCGTTCAAGTATGGGGAGACTAAAGGGGAACTGTGAAGAATGTTGCGGTGAATCTAGAGAGTGCTAGAACTGGGGGAGAATGGGATGGCTGGCAGTCTATGTAGGCAAGGTCAGCGCTGTAATGAGTGTTCAAAGTTAGACTTTCTGGGTTTGGGAGTAAAATTGGTGGTGCTCACCTTGGGAATACGACTTCAGTCAGACGCACGTCTCTAAAATGTCGACTCTAAGGTGAAGACACTGGACTAGAGCCGATTTAAAGACAAGAAGGGCTTTTTATACGCGGTGGCTAGAGCAGATCACGGCTTACATACGATCTGATATCCGAGCACTTGATCTACAGGTTCGTACGATGACGCCGCCACATTCCATTGTAATTTCTATCCGCCTCTTTCTGCTGCAAATTACATTCGTCCCATTTCTTTGACCGGAACTGGGTCTCTCCTACTCCAAGAAAAATAATATTTCCCTTCTTATCTCCTTGGAAGTCTCCTCGTGCCTACAATTCATCAATTCTCGGACCGATGAACTGACAGCCCTTCAGGGTTGAATAGAAGCGCTTTACACTCGTTCCTCAAGCCTCAAGCTCGAGACACGTTCATCTGTTCGACGGGATGCTCTGGCACAATCCTTGTTGCATGGAGCAGTCAATTGTTTTTGATGCAGCTCTGAGAAATATCATGCCAGGATCAACGTAAAGATAACAGATCGCGCCACATGGATGTTCATTTATTCCGGACGTGTACTGAACCTGAGTGGGAGTCGGTCTCATAACCACTTCGTGCACCTTACTGCCTGAAGCGCCATGTTCCGCCCGCGAGCGTCGTCGAGTATAACAGTGTGTGTGGTCATTTCCGGATTTCGTAAGTCTTCATGAGTGTAAAATATCGTAAGCCAAGTCCCATGATCTCGAGGTCTTAGCAGCTAAGACGCCCACCACGATTATAGCTCTAAGGGGAACGAAGATGGAGGCGTCGGGGGCTGAGATATGGCGTGTCATAAATGCGAAGGGCCGCTAAAGATGTGACAATGAAAGGGACGATGCTGGAATATTTTGCAGATAAGTTACGTCGTACATAGAGCGCTGGTGGGGTATGAGCAAAAAAATTACATGATAAAACATGGGGTCCAGGGTGCATGTGGTTGAAAGGATCCCTCTATTCCACAATGCATCTAATGCCACGGGTATCAGATTAGGTGTCGGGTGCGTGAGGCTCGAGTAGGGATCCGAGATCGGGGCTCAAGAAAGGACATCGAGGACGGATTCCAGCACGACCTTGGGCTGCAGGATCATCCTCTGTTCTAGGGTTACGCTATCGTGGGGCTCAAGCGGTTCGCTCCCACGTAAGCGGGTGGTACACCTCAGGCCCAACTCTGTAGTCGTGAGGATTGCGCCATGCGACACGACGTAGTCCCCAAATGCATCGCACATGGCATTGGAATTAAAGGGCTCGCTCTGGTTCACCGCAATGACATCGAAGCATGTCGACATGATGTCCTCACGGGTCACACGTGCGAGGCGGGTGACAGCTTTTGCTATCCGCCGTACCTGGTCGCCGAAACGGAGTCGAAGGCCTTCCTTGGAAGAGCTGGCGCCGTTCTCGTAACTCAGGCATCCCGCGATGATGAAGATGTCTGCAGACCAGCGCAGGATGGTGTCGGAGAGATCAATGACAGCGTGTTCCGCGAGCTGCGGATGGATGCTGTGTAAATGTCGATGGGCTAGTGCGCGCCATTTGGACGACGTCGGTTGGGGTTCTGACAAGCATGTCATTAGATGGGTTGTTTGTTTGATTCGGGTTGTACATACCTGCGAGGGCCATCCGGGAGTATATCTGGCCGAGCAAATTATCGGATTTCACAGGAAATCCCATGCAGAAAGAATTCAAGGCGCGGGTGATGCAGATGGATACACAGCCCTGCAATGCGAGCTGGACAAGGATAGGATCTTGGGAGTGGTCCCGGTTCGAGAGGACACGGGCAAGGTTTGGCCCTACTCGGGAGGAAGTATCGTGCATGGCCTGCACAGACCTAGACGAGGAAGGCCGAGAGTCGAAGGTACATATTTCTGTGGCGGATGCGGCAAACTGTAAGATCTCCGAGTTGATGTCCCGAACGGCCTGGAGAACCTGAGCCCCAGACCAGCTATCGGTTCTGGTCAGGTAGACCTCTGAGCTACGTATGCATGCACGCTCTTCCTCTGAGCCGGCCAGAAAGAGCGCACGTTCGTGTTGGTCGGAGGGTGTGGATCTGCCGTTACTGTTCATGTGATCGATGCTCCGCATATCCAAAGAATTATGGCGAGGGTGAAGATCCCTTTGTGGTACGGGAGGCTGATACTGTGGGCCGACATCGCTGCGACGACGCTCTGCAAGCAAGCGCTCTTTCTCTCTATCCCTCCTCATCTTCTCGATTTCGGCGTCTCTAGCCCTCAGGAGCTCCCTCGTGTCTTTGAGGGTCCTTTCGAGCATTTTACACCGCTCTTCTAGTCTGGCGACCTCCGCTTGGGATTTAGCCAGTTCATGTTTTGTGACGTCTAGTTCGCGACGCATAGAGACAGAAAGACCTGCAAGTGAACCTGTTGGCGACTGACACGCAGCATCCAACCGCTCACGTAACGGGGCGGCGCTGAGGTCAGGGACAGCCGACCTCGTGGTGGGGAGTAGGCTGGCTGCTGAAGGATCTGACGGCTGCGCGTAGAGTAACCAGGGAGGGCTGTAGAGAGAAAGAAACTCTGCAGCGCTGTTGTAAATATTTCTGATGTGCAAGTTAGCGATGGAGAGCATCTCTAGTGGCCGAAATGACAAGACCAAACACAGCGATAATCGCTGATTCTAAGCTCTCTTTAGAGTAGCAGAGACGGAGCATACGATCAAGATAATAAAGCCATGAGATCTGGGTAACCGACGACGTGGCACGGTAGGATGCCCCAGGAGGACAGAAATGAATTATAAGCCGGGAGCACCCACCCGTGTGCAAGTACAGTGAACCGCCGGAATTTGATGAATCAGGGCACACCTCGGCCATGTATGTAAATCAAACACGAGTCCGTCTTTTTTCTTCCTATACTCAACTTGTACTATACGACGCGCGTCACCACCCTCTGACCACCCTCATCGGTCATGGTCAACCTAAAGTCTGCAACAGAGAACCGGAAGCCGTACAGTGGCCTTACTAGATCCCTGGTCATTGCGATCGACGTCGGCACAACATTTAGCGGAGTACAGCACCTCCATCGGCTATTCCCCGATTAATCGTTGACAACTCTTTTACTTAGGTCTCCTATGCGATACTCGAACCAGGCGAAATCCCTAAAATTCATGGGGTAACTCGGTCAGAACCCTGCACTATTGCCTGCTAGAAGCTGTATAATTAACCGGTATCTTTGTCCAGATTTCCTGGTCAAGAGCATGTCGCTGGCAATTCCAAGATTCCCTCCATCATATACTACGATAAGCATGGAAAGATGATGGCAGCTGGGGCAGAGGCAGAAGCTGCCTCTGTCGTTGGCCAGGCTGAAGACGAGGGCTGGATCAAAACCGAGCTGTGCGATTTAACGATCCTCGTCCACACACCCCAGTACTAACAAATTCATACAGTTTCAAATTACGATTACGACCACGTACGATGTTACTCAACATGAACGGGATGCGTCTGGGGCCTCTTCCTCGTAGGAAGACCGCCGTCCATGTATTCGGCGATTTCTTGGCCTATCTATACCGATGTACACGCAACTTTATCACTGATACCCACGGCAACGGCGCTGCGCTCTGGAACGCCGTTGAACATAATATCCAATTCGTCCTCTCGCACCCCAACGGCTGGGAGGGCGCCCAACAGACTAAAATGCGTAGGAGTGCCGTGTATGGTGGTTTGATTCCTGACACCAACGAAGGGAAGGCGCGGATACGCTTCGTGACAGAGGGTGAAGCCAGTCTTCACGCTTGTGTTTTGAATGGCCTTGCTGCCGATGTTCTTTCGGTGCGTTTAGTTCCTCGCTTGTGTTCGATAGGATCTGAATCTTTCTTGACAGAATCCCTCCAAACATGGCTTTCTTATTGCAGACGCAGGTGGTGGCACCCTTGATATTAGTGCATATGCTATCCGCGGAACTACCCCGCTTGTAATGGAGGAAATTGTACCCCCCGACTGTCTGTCCCACTTCTCAGATCAGAGAGATTCATACTGACTCTTCAATATCAGGTATTTTTGCTGGCTCTGTATTTGTAAGCCGAAGAGCTCGAGAGTTTTTAGAGGGTACGTTCACTCAACCATCAAGGCATGGAACCACTAACCTTCCCAAATAGAGAAACTCAAGAACTCGAAATATGGCACCCCTGCCGCATTAGACCACATCACTCAACGATTTGACGAAACTACTAAACGACTTTTCCGTGACCGGAAGGACTTGCAATTTATACCCTTTGGGTCACCACTGGACAAGGATTTGAACGTTGGAATCCGCGGAGGACAGCTTAAACTTACGGGGTATGTGATTGTATTACATTCGTGACTCATTGAAAGTCTAACATGTGAGAACAGTAACGAAGGTTTGTCCGTTATTTTTTCCCCGCGGGCTTCTTCTAATTTAGTTCGATGTAGTTGCAAACCTCTTTGAACCTTCAGTAGATGGTAAGCATTTCACGATAACCAAGTCGAATGGAATTGACAAGTAAAACAGCTGCCATTAATGCTATCAAGGCGCAAATAGAGGCTTCCCACGGCATCATAAGAGTGAGTCACATCTAAAAGCCTACCTTACACGAAGCCTGAAGCACTTTCTAGTCTGTATTCCTCGTTGGAGGATACGCCGCGTCACCATGGCTATTCAGGTATATCGGTGGATCCTTTCACGTTTTTTTTTAAAACTCAACCTTCTTCATAGCCAGCTTCAAGAGCGACTAGCACCATTCAATATCACGGTCAGTAGACCTGACACTCAAACGTATGTCATACAGTTGTATTCGTGTATTTTGCCTCACCTTTCTCCCCAGCTCGAAGGCTGTGGCAGACGGTGCTATCGGCTTTTACTGTGACCACCATGTTTCGGCACGGATGTCCAAGTTCATGTACGGCGTCGAATTCCTCAGAGAGTTAGACCCAACGAATGCGGATCATGTTGCACGCAAGGAGCGGCTTTGTGAGCTCCCATCTGGGCCAAAGCTTTTGCCAGATGCATTCGATTGTATTTTAAACAGGGTCGGCTGCTTTTCCTCTCCACAGCATCAGATACTCACCAAACCTCTTGACCTTAGGGCGTCAAGGTCAAAGAATCGACAGTCTTCACAAGGAAGTACTGTACCGAGCTCACCAGCCTGTCCATGTTGTCCGTGTTCGAAGTCGAGATTTGGTGCTACAGAGGCGGCAATGTCATACCAAAGTGGATCGATAGACAAGCCGGTGAGTGGCGAATATTTTGAGTCATTTAATTTTCTCATCATTGTCGTAGATGACTTCTCTACTCTGTGCGTAGTTCGCGCAGACCTTTCACCCTTGAGTGGTAGTGCAGAGCCCAAGGCAGGCAAGAACGGCAAGACATATTGGACCATCGTTTTCTCTGTTGAAATCCACTTCGGGCTCACTGAGTTCCGAGCACGAATTAAATGGGTCGACAATGTAAGTTCTTCTCTCGATTCCAAAGCTATGTGACATTTATTGGTTTTTGATACGACAGGGTACTACTAAATAGTGTGTTCTCTTTCCTTCTTTCCTATCTTCGTTAAACACTGACCCTGATTCAAGCGGTCCCGCTTCTATCATCTACAACGAGCGGGGGCACCGCGCGGATGAGGAAGAACCTGACGCATACCCAGAGGATGAAACCGCTACATCGTCCCCCCAGAATAATGACCGCCTTCGATCAGAGCCTGCATCTCGCGCGATGACCCCTATCGAGCAGTTTTACAACCCATCAGCCAACGAAATTCGGGGCGAACCAGAGCCACCTGCAGAACCCCCTCAGGTGCACCGCGAGCGCACACCCTCTTTGGCCAAAGGGGGTATTCTCTCACCCTCGAGCGCTGCTCCGCCTGAATCCTCGTCACGGGATATCTCACGCAGTCTCGAAACACCAAAGGAGTCGCCCAAGAAGGCTAAGGGCAAAGAGAAGACACCCAAGGCGGCCCCGTTGGCTACACCTAAGATCGAGGAGACTCTACCACCTGTAGAGCCTGCAGCGAAGACTCCAAAGATAACAGATAACTCTGCGTCCTCGCTTTGGGACGCTGAGATCAAGTCCCCGGCAGAGACCAAATCCAACTCGGGATGGGGCGCAGCTACTCCTGCTTCGAGGGCAAGACGAATCTCGACTGGTACTTCTTTGTCGAAGACTCCCACTGCTAATCGTTCCCCTCTCGGGCTATCAGATCCCGTGGTGGCAGCAGATCCCCCAGCGCCTGCAGCTCCCCCTTCACCTGTAGCTCCTGCGGCACCTCCTACACCGCCTCCTGCCGCGCCCCCTACACCCGCAGCGCCTCCTACACCCACGATGCCTTCCACACCCGCGGCACCTCCTACACCCGCGGCAGCTCCCCCTGTCTCACCAGGCGGTATCCTATCATCTGCCAAGTCTTCACCAGTCATCGGAAAGAAGAGTAAGAGTAAGGGCGGCCTTTCAGTTACGGCGACACCTGCAGTCGCACCAGTCGAGCCTCCAACACCGGTCGAGGCTCCTCCACCTCCCGCTCCACCCGTTCCGGAGCCCATTGTCGAGGTGCCGGCAGTTGAAGAGCTGAAGGTAGACACCACACCCGCTCCAGTACCTGAGGAGCCTGCAGCAGAGAAGCTCATGACAAATTTACTCACACCAGTCGGACTTCCTGAAGTAACACTTTCAACAAAGACGCCTGAACCTGGATCCTTTACCATCGGCGAAGAACCACGTTCGTCACTCTTCGGCACCTCGGATGCCTGGGGAAGTGTAGACAACGATAGCTGGGGAGCAACAATACCCAAGACTCCCAAAACACCAAAGACACCCACTACCGTTACGTCGAAGGCCGAAAATTCTTTGGCTGCTGTAACTGCGCCTGAGCCAGAACCCCCTAAACAGGAAGCTCATGACTGGTTTGAAGCTTCCAAGGCGCCTGAGGACAAGCCTGCTGAGAATCCAGTGCCAGCGGCTACTACCCCTGTGTCATTTGGTGGCTGGGGTGGTACATCCACTAAAAAGTCGCTTGGTGGCTGGGGCTTGGGAGATGTGGGTTTCGGAGCGGCTCCCAAGACCCCCGAGGTCAAAACTCCAACCCTCAAGACGGGGTGGGGTAGTAAACCGAATACACCACTCGCTGCCAAAGCCCCCCCGGCACCATGGGGTACTAAACTTTCCACTCCCAAACCGGAACCGCTGGTGGAACCACCTAAGGAGGAGGAAGCTAATCCGGTGGAAGAGGCTGCTCCCACGGCCGAGGCCCCTGCTGCAGAACCTCCCCACAAGGATCAAGATGCTGCCACTGGGGAGGCATCTGGGGCTACTCTTGAACCAGATGTGACTCCGAAATCTCCAGTGAAGTCTGCAGATGCCGACGTGGTACCTGAGGCAGAGAAAGTAGCAACGCCCAAGGCCGAAGAGAAACTCTTGGAGTCAGCGGTCGAGCCTGAAACACCTGTGGAGGCTAGTCCGACAGCAGAAGCCGCTGAAGAGGAGAAGAAGGACGAGGAAGAAAAGAAGGATGCCAAGAAAACTGCTGGTGGTGGCGCGAAGAAGAAGAAGAAGAAAAAGTAGGTTTCTCTTCGCGATTTGGCAAGGCGGGGCGGTACGTATGCTATGAAGTCACGACTAGATTATGATCTATATTGCCCTCGGTATGAAACTGTTGTTATGAATTTATAAATAGACTTCTATATGCTTGAGGACCATGGGGTCCTACACCACTGGTGCTAGCTAGTAGTAGTACTTGAAGTGCAAATCCTGTGACTGACATCCGCACAGCCTCACCGCAGCATGCGTATCAAATATAAGGTCATGTAACATGTTGGTCAGTTGCATTGCCTCTCTCGTATTAATATTATAAGTGCTTATCCTACTTTCCAGATTGAACTGGCTATCGAACCTCACTATCATCACCTTGACATCCTCCGAGTCCGAGTCCATTCCGTCTTTTGATATCCCTCATAGCCTGTGTATACTACATCTCCTGCGTATACGAACATGGCCTATGAACTTCCTCCAGAGGTGTGGCTGCACGTTGCACAGTTTATCCCCGACAACGCGATACGGACATTGATGGGCGTTAACCGCCTGTTTTTCAATTTGGCGATGGATGCTCGGTATAGAAAGATTATCTTCGTGGATATCAACGAAAAATCTGCGATGGCTTTAAATACACTCTCCCAACTTGCGTGAGCGGTTTTTCATCGCATGCCTCGACCAACGATTCGTTACTTATCAACGCGGTTCTACAGCGATCCAGCAATAGCGAAGCGCGTTCGTCGGCTTGAACTGCCACTGAACCAGCTCATAAAACCCTATACCAGACGATCATCGCGCACATATTCTCCATCCTCCACAAAAATAAGAAAATTCACAACCACACTCTTTTACCCTCTGGTTAGTAGTACTGGACCCTATAAGAAACCTCGAAACGTATCTCTGGAAACCCTGATCGAAGATATCACCAAAGTCTTACCTCTCATGACCAACCTCGAGGAATTTCATTTGCCCTCTGGGATTTCACCAAAGCCCATCGACTTGCAGCCTTTCTTTACCGCTGCTTGGGCTGGTTTTGGTCGAAATATTCGAATATTATCACTTGGTGGTAATATAGACGGTTTCCAGGTGTTGCCCGCCTCACAGCCTGTTCTAACGGCCCTCGAAGAACTCCATCTTGAGTTCACTGATACCATGAACCTTCCTATACCCAATACTTCGGCGGCCGTAGTTGCTGCAGACCGCAGAAGGACGCTGCTCAACAATTGTGTCGCGCCATTTATCAACGGACTAGGCTCTCGATTACGCGTCCTGAAAATATGCTCCTGGTCCTCCATTGATATGTCGACCTTCTTTAAACACATAGGTCCCTTCCCTATTTTGCATACCTTCAGTGTCTGGGCGGTTTTCAACATATCGTTTGCGAGTGATCCTTCCGGATTGACACAGGCCCTTTACGGAGTGTCCCCTAATCTGAAGGACCTGACGTTGAGACTACACTCATCTACACATTTCTCGGAGGTACAGTTTGGCGATGTTCTCTACCAGTGGTTGAAAGGAACTCTCCACAACAATAACCAATTTGGGAGACATTTGACGCACCTTCAGCTAAACCCCCCTCCTATTGAGACTGGCCTTGACAATCTCATAGTTTTTATCCAACGGTCGGCAGCCACCCTCATGCATCTCTACGTGCGGGATCGCTATTTACATTACCCGGAAATTAAGAGCATTTCCACAGCATTTTCGCCTTACACGAGCTTACAGTCACTACGCCTCAACGTCAGAAAGTTACCTCTGGAACTATTGGATTTGCTCGCCAAAAGTTTCCCAAATTTGAAGAACCTCACTCTGAGGGCAGCTGATGGACAGCCTCCCATAGTATGTATTTATTCCTTCGCTGGAACAGAAACCTTATACGAACCGCATTGTTTCAGGATTTCGGTGAACAACTGCAATCACATAGATATGACGACTGGGGCCTCTGGGATATTGGAATCTGGCAAGCAGGTAACCAGTTGGAGCACGAGTTGATGTTAGTAATAGCGCAATGCATTCCATCTGTTGGTAGCTTCTGGGGCCAGGGGAATATGGAGGACCTAGTCCAGCGAAGGTAGTAGCAGTGGTTGATATCCTGTCAATATGTAACCTTACTTGGAGAGTAACAAAATGGGGGAACCTGAGAGAGAGAGAGTTGTGTAGCAGTTCAGTGTGTCCGGCTGGCACAGGGTGTTTTTGCATACATACATATGTCCAGTGGGCCCCTCGCCGATGTGACATGATCACCATTTATGCTTGAACAGGCACGCCCAATGTTATCGATCTTGCACCTTCCACCGACTCGTAATCTATAATCTTCAATGGGAAAATAGAATATATCTCTAATGTGAGCTACCCCGTCCAAGGCCCAACCAACTCCAACCAACCATCTTGAGATTCTACCGTGCAGCCTGGACATCTATACTATTAAAACAGCTCATGTGGGAAAGTTGGAAATTTAGTCAGCCAATTATGTAATTCGTGAGAAAAAACCG
>JABCKI010000265.1:0-20953 GCA_018282025.1 Sphagnurus paluster
AAAACACACCCCCTACCCAGCACGGCCGCCCCCCAAAACCCCTCCCCCCCCCCCCCCCCCCCCCCGCCCCACCATGTATCTGTCCATCTATCAGGCGTTTAGAATGCGGCGGAAAGATGTGTGCAATAGGCTTTACACAGACTTATAACCCGCGGCATAGTACCTATATATGAAACCAGTGTAATGAGACGACCGTGCATGTCTTGAATATACGTGCAAGCCATGCGTGTGTCCACTGTCGCTAGAGTCGGCGAAATAACCAAAGCATATCCGACTGAGTGTGCCCCTGTCCCGGGACAACAACGTCTCGTTGAAATAGGGAATGACAGGACAAGTGTAGCAGCTGCGTCACGAGAGAGAGAGTTGGCGCCGCCGCAATTATCAACGCCGAGGGAGGCGACGAGAGGAGTCCCGGAGAGAGCGAAGGCGATCGCAAAGAGCACTTGAATGGAATCTGGATGACAGCCACAAAATAGCCACGGTATATGACATATGCCATATGCTAGGCCAGATAAAGTGCCTCTGGTGATGGGACTTTGTGCCAGTGCCGGTGCCAGTGGTATTTTCTTGCCAGTGGCTCGGGGATGCCATCGATTTGATCCCGACCGTACGCGTAGGATGTGTCTCTCAGAATTGCGAACAGGAAGAACGTGTGATCATGATGGGACTGAAGCAAGTGCTCGCCTAGCACATTGGCCCGGTTTTGGCTGGAGGAGAGAAGAGTGACTAGTGACGGAGAGTGTATCGGCAGATTATTTATTTTTCGGCGATCCGTGGTTTGGGTATGTGCTTGCTGCTTTTTTCTTCTTCTTCTTCTTCTTCTTTTTCGCCTGAATAAACGGTGTATCTTTCCCTTCTAAACACTGAGCCGACCCACCGTACCCGTACCCAACGAAAGCAACACCCACCACCGATCGACATCAATAAAAATGGCTCCCGCCTCTTACATCAGCTTCATATCTGAGCTCAGCGCTCATCATTAGTGGCTCATTCCGCTGCCAGTGTTAATGAATTGAAAGACCCAAACGATTTCCCAGTATCTACAAAATGAGGTCTAGAAGCACTTTGAAGGCGAATAATCGGCGGTCAGACGCCAGTGAGTCGTGACAGAGTAGATGAACAGATGGACTGTGGATGAGCACGACAAGTTGACTGCGGTATATGAAATGTGCTAATTCAGATAAAGCGCGTTTGATGACGGGACTTCCTTGGGACTCGGTACATTTTCTTGGCTCGGGGAGTGAGTGTATCCAGCAAGTGTGATATATCTTTGAGAGATGCCGACTGGAATGGCCAGGCTAGCTTGAAAGAAGTGTTGGCCTGGGATACTGGTTGCTTAGAGGAAAGAAGTGCAGAGCATGGTTTTAGAGGTGTGGGAGACAGGTCGCGTGCAAGGCGAGTCCGAGCAGGATGGACACTGAGAGGGCGATCATGGAGTTCGCTGGGACTGTGCATTCGTTCGTGTTCGCAGAGGGAATACGATTTTGGGGTTGTGGTGGTAGGATAAATATTGGGAGAGCAGGTGCTGGTGGATGGTGTCATTTCGGGTCGGAGAGGTGACGAGTGGATGTGTGCAGTTGAGCCTTTCAAGGGAAGACCAAGAGCTTTGAGCTGAGATATAAATTTATGACTGCAGAGCGGATCCCAGTAATTGTGACGCAAAGGCCGACGTAGAATTCAACAATAACTTGATACTTATCGTGGACGCGTTGGATAGTAAGGCACGTGGCTGTGTTGACGCCTGGCTGACAAAGTAAAAAAAGTTTGCAAAGTGCCGACGACGACCAGCAGGCAGACGCGCCATCGATTTTGCCCGAAAACACGCCCTACTCACGACTTACTGAACGAATTCAAAGCTAACTGTACGTCCAAAAATCTCTTCATCGTTTGCGATACTCACCAAGCTACAGCCCACGATGACCCAGCCAGGCCCATCGTCGCCCTCGACGATGCATTTCGCAACATACACGTATGCCTACCCCAACGGAACAACACCACTATCGCCTCTGCCCAAACAGCTCTTCATGCCCCCGCCAGACCCACACGCATATCAGCACAACCCCACTACTGCGCCACAGAAACCATCACTCCCTCACGACTCCCTCTCACCACCGGCTCCTCCACCACAGCCAGCCAAACGCTCGCCCCGCGCCGAGTACGCCATCTGGTCACGGCGGCCCCAAGACCCCTCACATGCACCAGGCATCATCATATCGCCCAACGCCAAGCCCCCACCGCATGTCCTCCAGCAGGCCCTCGAGCTGCCCACGCCACCGATATCACCTGTAGTCTGTACACAGGAAATCGAGCCAGAAGCTAAATACCCCACACCACCACCAGAGGAGGTGCCTATCGTATCCTCCACCGCAACTGAAAGGACAGACGCGACCCCAACGTCGCCCATCTCCTCTGTCACCTCTGTCTCTACCTCGTCCACAAAAGGATCTGCTCCCATATCCGACCATGTACCACCAACAGCAGCCGCTCTCGCACCCGTTTCTGACTCCAAACCCGCGTCGCCAGCGCCTGCGTCTTCACCAGCCGCCGTCGCACCACCCACTCCCACAACCCCAACCCCAACCGCACCCAAAAAATCCTGGGCATCCCTGCTCCACTCCCCAACACCCTCCACCTCAGCCCACGGGCGCACCCGCCTCCCCACCTCCTCCGTCGTGGGCGTCTCCATCCCCGCCTCCTCCCCGCTCTCCACCACCACCACCACCACCACCACCACTGCCTCCGCCTCACACACCTCCACACCCACGCCCACGCCCCACCAGCCCCCCTTCTCCCACCCAGCCCTCTCACTCCCCATCGCAAAACGCACAGAACTGCTCCACCTCCTCACCCACACCCCGCCCACCCCCGCGCCCGCCCCGGTCGTGCGCCCCCGCGGGCTGATCAACGCCGGCAACATGTGTTTCGCGAACTCGGTGCTGCAGGTGCTGGTGTACTGCCCGCCGTTCCATCGGCTGTTTTCTGAGCTTGCGCGGTTTGGGTTTGGGTTTGGGTTTGGTGGTGGGGGGCGGGGGAGGGAGAGGGAAGGGAGGGAGAGGGAGAGGGAAGGCAAGGGCCCGACGCCGCTTGTTGATGCGATGGTCGAATTTGTGCGCGAGTTTTCTGCGGTGCCGCCGCGCGCGAGGGTAAATGTAACCATCAAGGTCAACGGAAAGGGGAAGGGCAAGGAGCAGCAACGAGAGCGGGAACGGGAGCAGCAAAGGGAACAAGACCGGGAAGACGAAGACGAGCACGCGTCCTTCCTCCCGAGCTACGTGTACGACGCGATGAAGGAAAAGGCCGTCTTCGACGGGATGCGCAGCGGGCAGCAGGAAGACGCGGAAGAGTTCCTCGGGTTCTTCCTTGATGCGCTCGAGGAGGAGCTGTTGGCTGTCGTCCAGGCTTTGTCCCCACCGCCGCCGGCCAGTGCGACCGGGATCGCGGGTGGGAGCGGGAGTGTGAAGAAGGGGAAGGCGAAGGGGAAGAAGGACGGTGCGGGTGCGGGCACGAGTACGAATGGGGTCGAGGAGCGCGAGGTCGAGGAGGACAAGGAGGACGGGTGGCTCGAGGTCGGGAAACGCAATCGCACAGTCATCACACGCACCGTAAGCTCCCCCATTCCCCTCCCCATCTCCCCACACTCCATATCTCCCCCCCCTCCTCCCTGCTGACCCCCCCTCCCCCCAAACAGATAAAAGCAGCCGAAACGCCCATAACGCGCATCTTCGCCGGCAGGGTGCGCTCGACGCTCAAAGCGCCCGGACAAAAGGACTCCGTCACGCTCGAGGCGTGGCGCGCGCTGCGGCTCGATATCCAGCCCGCGGGGATCCGCACGCTGCATGATGCGCTGGCGCACATGGCTGAGCCGCAGGCGCTTGACCTCGGGCACGCGCCTACACTCGCACATGGAATCACACCAGGGCAAGGGCAAGGGCAGGAGCACCCCCCGACCCACCCGCACCCGCACCCACCCGCGCCAGGACCAGGGCAAGGGCACGCGTCGATCCAGCACCTCCTCGAAGCGCTCCCGCCCGTGCTCGTCGTGCACCTCAAGCGCTTCTGCTACGACACACACGTCGGCGGCGTCGTCAAGATCGCGAAAGAGGTGCGCTGGGGCGCCGAGCTCGAGGTCGGCGGGGACGTCGTGGCGCCCGTGCTGCGCCGCGCGCCGGGGGTGCGGTATAAGCTTTTCGGAGGTGCGTTTTTGCGTTTTTTTGTGTTTTGTTTTTTTGTGTTTTTGTTTTTTGCGTTGTATCATACCTATGCGCTGACATGTCTGCTCCCAGTGGTGTACCACCACGGCCAGTCCGCCGCGGGCGGGCACTACACGCTCGACGTGCTGCACGGCGCGCGGTACCCCGGTGCGCGCGCGCCCGAGGGGTGGATGCGCCTGGACGACGAGCTCGTGTCGGATGTGCGGGCTGAGGATGTGTTTGCGCCGGATGGGGCGGATGAGGGCCGGGCGGCGTATTTGTTGTTTTATCGCAGGGTTGGGTAGGGGGTGGGTTGGTGGGTGAGGGAGTTGTGGGTGGTGGGTGCGGGAGGGGAGGGGGGCGGGGAGATGTAGACGGACTTGGGGAGGTACTAGGTCTCCTTGTACCCTAGTATGTGATGCGTATACCTATAGGATGTTGTACGGACTGCCCCCGCGTCGTGATACGTATAGACTTTTTTTGTGGGTTGTCTAGATTCTATAGATGCGTGGACTTTGTTAGGTGTTGCCGAGGTCACCGAATCCCGCGCCAGTATAATACACTCCTCCACGAGTTTTGGGTAAAGTTTTGTTTGGTCCAGTCCTCGACGCTCGTCAACATCCATTGGCAGCTCTAGATTCAATCTAGATTTGAAGACTACTATCAGCGGGGTTTTCTTGATGGCCCGTCTTCATCTGGCTGTTTGAAGGGCCGATAAACGAGCGCGACCGTACCATAATTTATTAAACTCGGACTGACATGACAAAACTTCTGTACTCCAGTGACGACACTCTGGATTACTAGTACTCACCCGCCGCGGGCACGATTTCCATATCTAAACGACGACCTACTGTACAAAAAGTCCAACAAATTGCCACCACAACCACACCCTACCCTTCTTTCCTCTGAGTGACCAACATGCCAGGCCCCAGGGCAACACCTTTCACGCTATTTGGGGCGCCAATTGCAGTTTTCGAGTTGGCGACTCTCAGAGATGTTCCGGGCCTGCTCCATACACTCCAGCCAAAAAAATATGGCCGAGTCCTAACGAAATCCCATCATCAAATGCGCTTTATCTGGCCTAGCATATTTCATCTCGCGGCGTTCATCCACTGTTCATCTGCTCTTTGACTGGCTTCTGACACCGATTATTCGCTTTCGCCGTGCATCTAGAGCTGAATAAGTCACTGGGGAACCAGGCTGTTTGGATCTTTCAATTTCATGAACGCTAGAATGAGAAATCGGAAACAGTCAACCGTTCTCACTATGTGCTTACGACCTCTGAGGATATTCTTGACTTGAGAAATGCTGGACATCGACCGTACCGAATAGCTTCCGTAGGCCAGTGGCGCCGATAGCCTCGACGAATCTCCCTGAGAGAGAAGAGATGAAAGGCCGAGACTTGGCGATGAAAAAGCCATCGGGAACCTCCTCGCGAATCTGCGGCCGTGCGCAAAGTTATCATCAGCATTTCGATCGCCTTTGCTCTCTCTGCGACTTCGCTCGTCGCATCCCTCAGCACGCTCCCATCTCTACCTGGGACCTGCTCGCTTTTGCGACTCTGCACTTCTGTTTTGTCCCCCTTCTTATCCAAAGCGCCCAGACTTTGACTTGGGTTGGAAGACGCACTTCCAAAATAGAGCTCTAGTCCAAGCGCCAACTAGTGGAAAACATCACGTCCGTTGGGGACCTGCCCATAATTTATCAGCTTAATTAAAAAACTCTCTGCTTCTTTCAAATCTTCCGTCATGATGCCAAGACGCGCCAGGATTCTCGGTATTAGTACCTCCCTATGCCTGATTATTCCTTCCTAGAAGATTTCATGTCCTTCTCCAGGCGCTAAAAATAAGAATCAGCGTCCTCCAGTTTATAACATAACCAGTGTGTGCAATTTAACGCCACCTGCGCCACCCCCGGACCGTCGTTTCATGGGTCTATCTGCAAAGTAATTTTGATGCATTTATGTTTTTATTATCTATTTTGGTACTTTTAAGCATATTGTATCATTAGCATCCATAAAATAGTTTATCAAAGCTCCAGGCGCTCTGGTGCTCCTTGTGAAACATTTCCATCCCTTGTGAAATTTTTCTTGCTCGCCCTGCCTCTTGATGAATTCTCCATATACCTGGGGCTATTATACTCTGCTTTTCCCCTGAAACCTCTGTTATTATAAATCTCTACGGGGCTTTCTCATCGCAATACTTACACCACACACTGGCAGTAGCCGCGGCAGGCACGATGCAAAACGGAAAAGAAAAGGCACAATCTCCGCGAACCCCGGTTGAGCTGGCTCGAGTGCCACTACCAAAAACGTTGTCGGTGCGGAAACTGCTCCGACGCTCTGATCCCGCTGATTAGCAGCTATGGGGACGCCGGATTCGGTATGCAGGTCGATGAACCACTCTCTCAGCGGTCATTGGCTCAGCAGAAGTGCCTCTTTCTCCCACTGGAGGCCACGATCGCCGATAAAATCGCATGCAGCTATAGTCTATGTCATAAATGACATACCCTTTCCCAGACCACCAGTGGTGTTACGCAATGCATACGTTCGGGACTCGTCGGGCTCGAGCAGCGCCATTGACTAGACTCCCCGGTCAACCTACCAGCCTTATCCCAATTGGATTATTTGTATTGCCGTCGATGAGATGAGTAGGCCCAGACCTTCTTACAACCTTCCATGATTGGACATTGTTGCGCTGATTTCAGTGGTTGGCCGAATGTGACTACGGAATCGCCGCAAGTTAGGCTGTGTCCGTTTTCATGTGTAACCGTGCTGAGATTTTTTTTCTCTAAAATAGAGGCCTCTGGGCCTGCAAATTAGCGCTCTTCTAGCGCTCACATCAAGGCCACCTGACCAAGTCTATTTCGATAATACTAACAGTATGGATTGTACAAATGCGCCGCTCCGAGTTAATGCGATGGCCGTCATATTTGGACTCGAGGTCAGCTTTCCCCGTGGATATCTGTTCCTTTTAATTTTGGAGCTCCACCTACTAGAGCTGTTTCTAGAACAATCAAATCGTACGAGTACAGCCATTGGACGCCACGGTCCTCGGAGACCCGGGACGATGTGGAAATGACAGTTATAGAACGGGCGAGGCTATCCGTCATTTTCCAAATGATATGGGCTCGTTGGCAGTGTGCACGCAAATTCGACCCTGGATCTGTCGACAGAAGACAATTGAATCGAAGAGTGAGCCGCTTAAGGTCGAACGTTCGCTTTCATATCTCTATTGTTTTATCCAGTTTATATCGGGAATCCTGAGCATTGATAGCCTCTACATGTCTAGATGTTGACCACTTGGAACGTTTATACTAAAATGAAGGGCATCTGACCAGTGGCAAGGCTTATCAGCATCTAATCACGCATCGCAATCGCCAAGTTTTCCATTTCGGGTAACCTGGCTCTTCCCGTATTCGCTCACGCCTCGTGCGCACCTCGCGGCGCCCAAGCATCACTAAGCACGCCATTTGTCCTGTCTCTTCCTGTCTTCCCTCTGCCCAAGCAGTGCGCCTCCCCGCCTCGTGCCGCTCGCAGTCGGCCATCTGACCTACCAGTACGGCCGACGAAGTCGAGAAGGGCCAAGGGCAGTGCGCATGCGTGCGGCCCTGCCCCCTCGCTGCCTTGCACGCTGGATGCACGCGTCGGGCTCTGTCGTGTAGGCGTTCGGTAATAGTCCGCTGGGGATCAAGTGTCCTCATTTAGCGCGGCTAATTCGGAGGGTTGGGGGTGAATGGAAGCGCAGGATGATAGGAGGGATGGCGATAAGGATTGCGCAACCTACGTGCGGCTTCGCTAGCGCTGTAGGCTTCGTCTCGCTCTTCACGTGCGGCACACTCTGGATAGGAGAGTACTTCGACGGAAGGTGCTTGCTCACGCGGATATTCAAGAATATACAGACATCGACATCGGCCGACCTGGTTCGGAGAACATCAGGAAATTCCGATTTAGTGCCATAACACGCATATGGTGGTGTCGCACGCTCATTCACCTCGCCACCTCTGGATGGAATTTCCATCATATGAGCCCACGTCATTCATACATTGCACCGATGGCTATTTCCAGGATACGTGATTCATGATCCATCCATAATCTATCTTATCAAACGCCCATCCCGAAGCCTCCGTCGTTCATTCTTGTTCATTCTGTGCATGTGAAGGGTCTGCATGCATGATATCGATTGGTATATGAAATGAACCTTGCCTCGATATGCCACGAATCCCGGGCCATCGATGGAGCATGGACAATATTGGCTCTCCACTCTTGTACTGCGGCTGGTGCATCTGCCTTGGTCGCTGTCCTTTGTTATTGTACGCCTCGTGTATCCGCTCTCGCTCTCTCCAGCCACGGGCAGTGGCGTTTGTTTTCTCATAGTTTTGTTTAAATCGGGACAGGTCATCCCTTGTGACGTAGCACCTATCTCGAGCCTCCTAATTATGGCCACAAGACCAGCTCAGATGGATCCCTCGTCATCTTTTGTTTTCAGCGCAGCAAACAGGTATCCTCAGTTGCTCGAAATCTTGGGGACAAATCGGATCATAAGCTTGCGTCATCAGCCACGCGAACGTTTTCGTTCTTGTCTGCACAAAAAAGAGCTAGTCTTACACAAGGGAGGCATAACTACGCTGAGCACAGCGCCTCGACAATATTAACCATTTGGATCATTAGACGCGTTGCATCCTAGTCTTGACTATCTTTATTTTGATACCTTGTCCATCCAAACAATGCTCATCGCTGACAACGGCACCGTCAACGGTTCCATACAACCGGTGGTGTGCGACACAATACTGCCATTCTCTTCCACCTCTCCTTGGCCTCGGAACCGAGCTGGCGCACACTGCGTTATCTCCAAATTCTGCTGCACAAGCCTGACATTCCAGAAAACGTTCTTGTGTCGGAGTTGTATTTGTTCCAGCAATGGTTCGCTACGCGCGTGAACTGAGACTTTCATTATGTTCCCCAACGGGATGTCCTCCTTGATAAATCAATATACTATCCATGTATACCTACCCGAAGGTTGAATAATCGGGGTAGCTACTGTATAGTCGATGCAGGCCACGCACTATCTCTATTCCCTTATTTCCTAGAGGAACCTCTCATGCAAAGACTCGTATCTCTTGTCTGATTCTGTCTCTCTCTTCTGCGTCTTGCGTCTTGCATGTTCCGGTTTTCGAGTGACACCAATTTAAAACCCAGAATAGCTCAAATATTGTGATACAAGACATAAACGTACCGGACGGACTCAAAACGTGGCAGACCTCAGACCTTTTTATTTAAACGCGGCTTCTAATAATAGCTCGACGCGTCGGCGCGTGTACGCGCTCGTGTACGTGTATCTGAAACACTGCTGCCTATCTATCCACTATCATCAGTACGTGGGGCGCGCATGCCCCTCCTTGGGGTCGTCGTGCCCAGTGTTCCGTGCTGCGTGCCGCCATTTACTGTACAAGGCGAGCCGCGTGGCGATAACGGTCGTCCCTAGCGTGAATGCTGACGGCGCGAGGTGAGACTCAAGCCCCAATTTTGGCAGCTGAGTCTTGCCCCGGTCTCACGCGACTCTTAATCCCGCTCGCACTTCCCGCACCCTCCGAGTCCTCTCTCTGCTCCAGGAAAAATATTTGAACGGCGACCTCGGATGCTCTCCGTCCTCCGTCTCCGGGCTTTAAGGTTTTCACCCCGGATGCTAGGCGGGCAACCCTTGCTTAGCAGCCCACCCGCTGGTCTGATTATGCTTGACCCTAGACTCATAAACCACTCGAATCAAAAATGACTGCCTGCTGGATCGCGGAGCTGAAAGTCAAAACCCCCAATCACTTTTTATTCAACATCAACCTCCAAGCCCGCCCCATGTGGGGGTGCGCCCATTGAACCCCATTTCTCGTCCCCTTCAACTAACCATTTACGCACACCCCCCGTGCCGACTGTCAGAGGCCCCCAGCGAGTGCAGGGTGCCCAGCCTCCGCAGCGGCGCCAGCCACTAAATTTAATCACGAAAATTCGGAGTGATCACGCCATTAATCACCCCCCAGCCCTGGCTGTCTGGTTGTTCGAGCACGAAATTGGAATTTTTGGGGACAGCTGCAGGGTCGGGTGGTTAAGTTCTTGAACTTTGAAGCTTGTTGAATCTAGGATCTTCAAGGGCTGCCACCGTGGACAGACGACCCTCGCTATCGGGGGACAAGATCGCGGCGCAATCGGCTTGCCCTTGGTCAGTGGTCACCGCCAACCCAGCGATTGGCAGTGGTTGGCAGAGGTGCGCGCGTTTGCAGCGCTGTAAACTCAATACGATCCAGATAATATCTGCACAGTGGGTCGCTGTCACTGTCACTGTATACCTCGTTGAGCATCGAGAATTTGATCAATGGTACCGGCATCGCGGTGCATGACAAAAAGCCCTGGATTATGTTTCCTGCAATTGGTATTTCTGCTCCTCCTCCTGTGCAGTGCAGTGCTCCGCAGTGGGCCACTGGGGCGCTGAAGCTGAGGTCCCCGCCCGCGTGCGCGTCATTAATATCGTTTTCCTGTTAGCCTGGGCAATCCACCCTGGGTTCGTGCAGCCCACCCTGAGTAATACATGCTCTTGTGGCTTTCGAAGCTCGAGCTCTCGGACCGAGCGACCAAAAAGAGGACGTAAAAAGGATCACACGCTCTGTGGAGTCTGCCGCGCTCACCGTCCACGCGCCAGTGGTAAAACGTTCACGTTCAGCCCCCTGCACAGCGCACCCTCCACACACATGGATTCCGGAATGCTCGGAATGACTTCATGAATGAGAAATGAAGGAAAGATAAAGATAAAAGAAGGGAGACATGTAATAGTGTAATCGCTGAAAAAAGCAACACACACCTTGAATAAAATAAAAAGTCCGAGCCGCACTGCCGGTGGGAAAATAGTGAGTGTTGGATCAAGGTGCGCGTCGGAGGAGTCCGTGAGCGCGTCAGCGTCAGCGGGGATGACCAACCCCGCCACGAATGACGCGGGCGGCTCACGGCTCACGGTCCGCCCATCACCCCATGGCTAATACCACGCGCGTCAAAACTTGAAAATCTTCCCGGCATGGCGATATCGCATGGCCCACCCGCCCTCCCCTCACGCTGTCATGATCTGCTCGGTTTCGGAATGGCGGCGTTGCCCTTGGGAAAAACTCAACCCGACTGAGTCGTCTTTCCGCTTCGGCATCGCGATACTATACTATTGAATCTGATATTGACGCGTGGCTCACTGCACAGTGCAATTTAATGCATGTGCATCTCGGCCCCTCTCGCCCCTCACACACTCTCCGATTCTGATTCCGATTCCTGCAGCTGGCGGCGCCGGCAATTTCGATGCTGGACGTTCAACTCCGTGTTGCGTGTGTACAGTCCAAGTCCAAGTCCAAGTGTCAAGTGTCAGCCCATGAAAGTCGAGAGCGGTCAGCAGACCCATCATGACAGTGATAGATCCACTGCACGCCCCGCGACGGCGGGGGATGGCATTTCTGTCTTCGAATTCTAGAACCGGAATTTGGGGGGGCACGGTATACATATATGCATGTACAATATCCGTTGCCCTCATGCGCCTCCCTAAGTTTTGCGCGTAGCGGAGAACATGTACATGTACATGATGGGTTATGGTGAGGCGGGAAGAAACTCGCCATTGCTACCCGGGGCTCTAGTAGCCTCTGAGTCTGAGCGGACTGGCTCGGTTTCTATAGCATATGCGATGTTCTATTGAGTGTTAGCTACAGCTGTAGCTATAGCTATAGGTGCGGTGTGAATTTCAATATACGGTGTGAACATTCAATTGACTGGGTACTAGTCACTAGCTAATCGTTGAATCTTAAGCTTACTGTATGGTGATGTCCGAATTGCTCTACTCCGTCAAGGTGTAAGTCGCGATCAGTGAGTAGCTGTAACACATCGAGTATACGCCTATACGTATACGCGCACCGTACACTAGGGCTCATACACCTTACAAGATTGGTTTCAAACAGTCGACGCTTCAGTATTCCTGCCAAAGGGTCATGCACATGGATCATGTATATTACACACCCTGAGTCACTGTGGTATCCAACAGCTTGCAATTGCAAGTTTCAATCTTCCAATAAGCAGCTGCAGCAGGCTCGCGAGTCGCGGTACCAGTCTCCTTCGATATCAGTGATCACGGTCAACTGGACGTTAGGGCTACCTGTGAACCTGCGCACCGGCGCGATGGTCGGCAAGAATAAGAATCATAATGATATTCGTTTGTAAGTATGTCGCTCTGCTTGGCATGATGATTTGAGGCTTACTGATAAATTGGATGCGAGTCGTCAAGTGGTTACTAGCAGCTAGCTAGTAGTAATACGACTAGGTAGCGACTTGTTCCTGGTGGGTTGCTACTGGATCTAATCACACTAGAACTTGGAAGCTCGGGTTTACGATTTTTTAAATTTTGGTCCCTATGGACTAGTCATGCTCGGTAGCTCGTCGTAAGTAGTCGAAAAAAAAGTGCGTGTGTGAAATGTCGAGTGCGTAGTGCGTAATGCGTATTGTGCAATGTGAGGTGCGTGGGCGACATGAGAAGGGAGAATAATGAGTAAGGTGGGAGTAGATAATGTGCGGCTAGCGCGTCGTGAAGGTCGTAAGTAACAGTAACTCGTGCATATGCATGTATGATGTGCATGTGTTTGCGTTTGTGAGACTGGGGTATCGCGGACGGTGGGCGTGCAATGGAAATGCGGAATGCGGGATGCTGAACGTGACAAGTGGAGGAGAGAGAGGAATAAAGAATAGGAGAAATATGATGCGCAAGGCGACTGTCCGCGAACCAGATGAACAGGAAGAGGCGAAATAGAAGGAGAAAGGGGAAAGCTAATGGCTACATACACACGTCAGGGTGGAAAGTTGAAAGGAGAAAGCGAGTATGGGACGAGAACGAGAAACGTGGAACGTGAAAAGTGCGGTGGAAATACAGATGCGGGACGAACGACGAGGGGGAAAGGTAGAGTTCACAGCGGGAGCATAATGATAGCGAGGACAGGATGAGCAAGCACGACGCACGCACGCACGCTACGTGCCCGCGAGGCGCTGGCGGACGCGCTTCTGCGCGCGGAAGACGCCAAAGCGGACGCGCATCGCGAGGGCGTGCCACTGGCGGCGCAGCGCATGGGTGCAGGTCGGTGTCCACTCGTCGTTGCCTGCGGGCTCGGGGGCCTGTGGCTCGGCGTGCGGGTACTCATGGTCGTCGCCGTGGCTGTGTGGAGAGGGGGGTGGAGAGGAGAGGTGGGGAGTGGAGTGGGAGTGGCAGGAGTAGTGGTGGCTGCGCTGGTGGACGATGGGGACGATGGAGGTGGCGGTGGCGTCGCGCTCTGAGCGGAAGGAGGTGCGGGAGCGCTGGGAGCGGCGGGAGCAGGAGTGGTGTGTGGGGGTGAGGGTGAGCGCGTGGGAGGCGTCGTAGGCGTCGTCGAGCTCTGCTGTTGTTATTGTGGTGGGTGTCTGTGGGGAGGCGCTGGAAGCGGAGGAGGATGCGACGTCGAGGGAGCGGCGCTTGCGGAACTCGCGCTTGGTGCGGTGGATGATGCGTGCAACGCCGCGTGGGGGCTTTGGCGCCGGATAGAGCGCGTCGTCCTCGTCGTACTCGTCGAGGACGGTGTCGTCAGACTCAAAGGAGCGGGGCAGCGGGTAGAGTGGCTGGGGCTGCTTCGAGTACTGGTACTGCCGTTGGCGATTGGGGTAAGTCATGTGATCGAACTCGTCGTCGTCGTGCTCGTCGTCGGCGAGCTCCCAGCGGGGGCGAGTGGCCATGTTGTATGCGGTGGAGTGGGAATGGCGTTTTGAGACGGGGATGGGAAAGTGGCGGTAGTCTGGGTCGTGGAGGTCGCCGTGGCGGTCGACGTAGGCCGAGGTGGAGGTGGAGGCGTAGGCGTTGGAGGAGTAGGCTGGGTCGAGGAGGCGGGAGATGTCTGCGGCCCGTGCGCCGGCAGAGGAGTGGCGGCAGAAGGGCGATGTCGAGCGAGGGGGCATGTCGAAGAAAGAGTCCGGCATCGCAAGCAGAGCAGATTGCGAGGTTTATAGGTTGACGGGCACGTTGGGCCTTCAAAAGCACTCGCTTCTTATAATCCTTTCAGGGTTCCACCCACAGTAATCAAATCCGTCTACGATCTGGATCTGAGCCAGTTCGCACCCGGCTCGCTGCGCCTCACCAGTCCCGCGTTTTCACCAATGATCATCCTACGACCTGGCCCACGCCCCTCCGTACCGGTCCGTGTCCTCCTCCTTGACTCACATCGATATGCCTCCCCGCACATGTGACCCCGCCCCAATCTTATCTCTCCTCCATCCACTAATCATTAAATCTATCGCAATCCATCCTGCTGCATCTCTAGCGCTCGATGTCCTCCTGCCGGCACTTCTCATTCCGACCCACCGGCCTCAGCCAGCTCGCCGAGCATGAGCATGAGCATGAGCGTAAGCATACTCCATATATAGCCTTCCAGCGTCACCCGAGCCCTTCCGCACCGCTCCTCACGCTCCTCAGCCCCGGCACTACCATATTCCATCCCGTGCCCAGCGCCAACCACCCAACGTCACCAGCCTGCCCCTCTCTTGCTCCCTTGACGTAACCTCCCTCTTCACACCGGCCATCTAACCCAAACCTTGTCTTCAAAATCCAGCAAGCAAGCTTCAGCCTTCATCCACATGCTAACCCTACGACGACAAACCTCTGACGCCGAACGCTTCTCCTGCCGTAATACCGAATACATAGGTACGCGCATTTAAAATCAAAGATGATGCCCCGGCGGCCATGGCTGGCGTACAGATGAATCCTAGCAGGGCGGGAGTAGGGGAGGATGGCGGGATGTTGCGTTGTCCCTGGCGCGTGTCCGTCCGGCTGTCGTTCCGTCCATGGCAGCGGTAGCGCCTTCCTCATCTCCATCTCCATCTCCACCGCCCGTCCTCGCGTCTCGCGTCTCGCATATTCCGTCTTCCTTTCCGTCAGACTCGGCTAATCTTATCACCCCTCCGCGCTTCCCCCGCCGTCGGGTGCCACAAGCCCCCCTCCCCCCACCGCGAATCTCAGACTGGACTCACTTACGACTCGACGGACGCCGGACACACACCCGAACCCAGGAGCGAAGGTCGTCCAGCCGTAAACGAGCGTCGTGCATCGTGCATCGAACATCGAAAGTCTGTATAGCACGATACGCAAATGTACTAATCGTATGTAATACGTCCATCTTCTCCAATACGCCTATGCATATGTTTATATTCGCCACACTCACACTCTGCTCTGTGTACCGTTACGTCCACGCCCGCTTCTGCGCCTTCTTCACCCTTGCCTCCGCCTTCCACTTCCACGCTGAAGGCTGACCCAGCCATGCGTACGCTTGGTGCCACGCGCGGGCTCCACTTCGAGCCCAGAGCGCACGCGCTGGCCAGGGTGTCCGTGTCCATGTCCGCGTTCGGAGGCCCGCGCCCAGGCAGACGGCGAAGACGGGACCTGGGCTGGCTCGTGGCTCGTGGCTCGTGGCTTCTCGCGTGCGGGGTGTCGCGTCCAGGGCTCCGACGCGCTGTCAACCGAGCGATCTACTCGTATGTAATTTGCTTGCGAAGATGCCTCCCGCTCCCCCTCAATGCTCGCTAGGGTCGCGCATCACACCCTTGAACTCTGAAGTTGAATGCATTGTGCGTTATGGACGCCGGACGACGGACGTTGGGTTCGCGAATCCTCAACCAATCGACCATTAGTCGAGTATGTAAGTGACTACGCTGTACGGTATAAATATATTGTATGCACGCTAGCTAACACTGTAGCAGGCGCATCTGCGTTACCAAGACCAAGCCCAAGACCGAGAAGATACCATTCCACTAACATAATCGACTAAGTAACCGACAGCACTAGAACTGGCCGACTACTATAATACAGGACTGACCAACATAGATTCAGTCCTCTTTGATCCCGCGCCGCGCCCGAGGAACCCTTTGCTTTGCTTTGTCTTCCCTTGTACCACCCTACCCCCTTCCCCCCTCCAGCCCCCGACCCACCTTCGACCTTCAACCTTCTATCTGCCTCGCGCCCTGCCACGCACGCCGCACAAATTCAAGCTGTGGCTCCGTCGGCCGAAGGACCCAGGACGTGCAGCCTGGGGGCATGCATTGCTCAATGCTGATTCGCCTGGCGCGGCAATATTGTTGCTTGTATGATGCAGGGTTCGGCAGACCCAACCTGCTTCCCGGCCGAACAGCTAGCTGAGCGCTGGGCGAGCACTGCCTCTCTTGTTGTGAGTGTGACCCGCTGACGCCGACAACCCGACGACCCTGCCAGTGGTTGTGCGTTATAGCTATTTGATAGCTATATTTGATTGCATTGCAGTACGACAGCCCATGTATTGTGTATATCATGTATGCATCTACATCTACATCATGCGTTTCCATCTCGAGTTCCTTATCCTTGTCCGCAGCTGTGTCATTGGATCACGACGCATGTGCAACGTACATAGAGTCGGTTCGCAAGGTCGGACTCGCGAGCTGCAACCAATCGTGGATTAGTACCACTACCAGTAGCTATAAAACTAGAACCGCCGTACCTGAAATAGGATCCTATGAATAGGACAGAATGCGTATGCTATTACCTGCCACTACTCTATTCAGTTCTCTAGTTCTTATGATGTAGTACTATGATGCACCAGTCCCATGCTGTGCCTCCCCGTATTGCCGCAGCACCAGCTGACACCCAATCCCCACTCTACTCTGCTTCCTAAGCGCTACCCCGAATCCAACTCCCAACTTCCCCCACTTCCCCCTTCCCATTTCCCACTTCCCCCTGCTTCCCGCCTCCCATGCCGCATAAGCGTACACGCGCGTACACGGCAACACGGTCAAGATATCTACGTCCGGATTCCGAATCGTCATTGACGTCGACGACGACGTCATCACCACTTGAGATTCAATGAGTTCTGAAGTGTAGCAGCACTGAGCAGACGTGCTGCGGGGGGGGGGGGCAGCGCTGCGGCTGGGATGTTCGAGTTCGCGGGACTGCCTCAGCGTCTGCGCTCAGTGCTCCATAGGCGTGATTGTGGTGGCGATTCCATGTGATCGCCCGGGTACTGTACCGTACTTACCTCGCAGGTAATCTGGTAATCTTATCTCGGACCGCGCATAGACGCACGACGCACGACGCACGTGAGCGGGCGGGGGGCTCATGAAAATATCCGGTTAATGGGGAGTGCGTGGTTGAAAAATTGGTATAGCACTGGTCTATAGGCGAAGTAGTGAGTAGCCTCGGAGAATAATCACGTTTCCCTCCAATTCAGCGACGATTCGGCGACAGAGGCCAGCCCAGTGCCCAGTAGCGCGAAGTCTAGACTATGTCGGCCAGAAACGTCAGAGCAGCAAACGCCGGACGGCGCGAGCCAGTTCGCGCGCTACGGACGGAGGCACCCCGTCGGGAGTGTGAAGACGCCGATTGGTTCGAACTTGAAGATTAGAGATTAGAGGTTTCGAGGGTTCGCTGTGCATCAGCGAATCGTGCCGTCCAACACGCACTGCAGCTCGTTCTCATCCGAGAAGTCCACCACGCAAACACGGCGAGGCGTTGCGGGGTAGCGATGAAAGGCCACCGTGCCACCCCCGGCGATTGGTGGCTGATCATGGCCATGCACATGGCTCGCAGATCTCAAAGGCTCTGAGAGGCTCGCGCCCGAGTCAGATCGGAGCAGTGGCGCTTGGAAGGAGATGCGGATACTACGCAGATGGCTATCGTGTTTGTGTGTGAGTCAGAGCTACTAGCAAAGGACCTATTTCGGGCTCGGAGATCCCAAGGATTGCGGTTCGAAGAAGAAAGGGAGGCTGGGGATCTAGAAAGGGAAGATAATAGTGAAAGGAGCATCCGAAGTACACTCTAGAAAGGCCGAAATGGAGACGAGCGTGCTACCCACCCGTGATCACCGCGTGAGGTGATGTAGATGATGTCCAGAAAGGCTTTTACGATTAGGGCCTAAGCGTACGCAGGCCCACAATCGAACTCTTTCAGCAATCGACAATCGAGAAAGGCAAGAAAGGCAGTCGCACACAAAGTCGAGCTGATCACAGATCAGATCATGATTCGAACCACGCTCCCGCCACACTAGCACGCACACACACGCGCACTGCGCACTTCACGCATCACACCTCGCATTCTCGCGTTTGTATTCCACAACCAGCATCACAGCCCCCTCCCGTGCTCCTTTGTTCTTTGTCGCACGCCCGCGTCCACAGCACACACACACAGTACTGTACACGCGCCTGAGGCCTGCAGGCTGCCACTGGATCTGAACCACAGGCCAAGCTGCAGCTGGATCGCCACGCGCCACGCACCCCCTGCGCGAGCCAGCGTGCGCGGGGCAAGGGGCCTGGGGCAGCACAGCCATGATCATGATCGATACCGCGTAGTATGCGGTGCGGGTGGCCATGGGCGTCGCGGGGTAGTATATAGCGCACCGGATGCCCTCGAGCAGTCATCGTGAGTCAGAGCCAGTCATTTCGCCGTTACTGGCGGATCGGGGTGTCCTATGAAGCAGCGAATTAATGAAGTAGGTGCAGGGGGCTGAGCATTAAACACTCTAAAAGCGTTCTGAGTCAGTAATCGAGGCTTGGCGCTGGGGACTGCGGGGGCGGCGCGTGAGGCGTGCCTGGGAGGCGGTGGGGATCTTCGGCTTTCATTTGGGTTTTAATCTCGCATTTAATGCATTTGGCTTCAATTCAAGGAGGGATGTACGATCTATTTCTGCATGGATGTGCTCGGGCGCTCGGTGGTGGCGGTGGTAGCGGGCTAAAGAGACTGGGGATACGGAATTTGGGACATTGGTGGCGGCCAGGCCACACCGTTAATACTGCCAGTGCGAAGTTTGCCTTGTATCAAATTCGTCTGACGAGTGACTCCGGACAGTTCAGCTTCGTCGAGCTTCGGAGGGCAGCGAGGGAGCGAACGCCGGCTCAAGCTGTTCTTTCATTCCCGTATTTCCTTTCATTCCATCGTGACCTTCCACCGCAGCGCGCTTCGTGGCTTTGTGCTTACCTGCAGGCTACCTGCCCATTGCCCAATACCCTCGACCCAGCGCTTGCCGAACTTTCTCCACGAATTATTCAAGTCCCAACCCCCACCTCCGAGTCCGACTCGGCGCCTCGTGCCCGATTCGCGCGTCCTCGCACCTTCTCCGGAGACGCAGACGCGAGCGCAAACGCGTCGAGAGTTCTTGGATCTGTCGAGATCCGGTATCCCGGAATCGGAACTTTTCTGGGCTCTGGGCATGGATTTTGACGTGCTCTCGAGAGTTTGTGGGGACACCACAAACCAGTTGTCAGTACGAACCACTGGCCGCGGCAGACGAAATCCGATCACATCTTATCGGATTTCATATCCCTTTCATCTCTTGGATATCGACAGTGACGCCCTGTGAAGTTCACGTTATCGCAGCGCGACAAGCCTATCATATCGTACATCGCATCGTACCCCGCTGACGCAACTGGTCGTGCCGTGAAGACCTAAATATTGTAATCCTCTATCCGAGTCTCGCCGTGAGCAAGCCCTGAACCGGCGACCTAGTGATGTACTAATGATCATCGACACGCGAGGGGTACTTGGACTTGAGCGCGCCTGGGCTCAAGGGCGTCTAACTAACTCGCCATCGAGTCAGCGGAGCTGATTCACGGTGACTCGATGACGAGTTATGCAGGCGTAGCCAATAATGGGATGAAAAACTCATGCAACAGATAAATGAACAGTAAGCATGGTAAGCAGCCGTGGTTGTAATACAATTGCAAGACCTCTATTTTTGATATATTCCCACTGCCTAGAAAGCTGAGCAAGCCTCGGAGGCACTTGAACTCGAGCTGAGCTGAGCAAAGTGCCGCGGGCATCGCATGACGCAATGATGATCACACTGGCATCTGATTTCTGATTTCTGTTCAGGGCGGACCGGATATGGAACGCCGGCGGCAACTTGGCCCGGCTCGAGCCTCGGCCCGACTTGGCTGCTTGGTCAGCAGCAATGACGCTTGGCACCAGAAAACGCGCTGTGCCTGGTCCGATTCCTCGACAGTCGAGAACATACCTATATCGTCATCGGAGTGGCGCACAAGCTTTCGCACCCATCCATTGGCAAGCTCAACTCTTGAACGAACCACACCACGCCGGGGATGACCCGGCCGAATTTGTGAGCATGGGTTTGATCAGGTCAGATCAGCGCAGTCAGACCAACATGGTCAGCACTGCTCCTCCGCGGTTCGCAGGCTGAGGCTAAGTGTTCTAGATATCTCGTTTCTCGTGCTCCCGGGGACGGCGGAGGTCACCAGGTCTATTCGCCACAGGCCTGTATTCGTGTGCTCACTGCGCCGGCTGTGGCCAGGCATGATACATCATAGCCATGCTTCATGTACTGTCCCTCTATGTATGGAAGAAACGGCCAACCCGACCGTGACACCCCATTTGGTTTTCCGGAGAGAAACCGTGGGGTCGTGATCCGTGACCGTTTCCAAAATAAGAAACCGATGGCGGCCGTGGATGGAGGGTAACGCCGAACGCATCAGGGCACCGGCCCCGAGCATGGTTTGCGGTTGACCGTTGGAATTTGCAATTTGAGGAATATTGAGAACATTATTGGAATATTTACAATTTTCACTGTACCACATCTCCTCATGACAAAAGCTAAGCCCACGAAAGCTCCTCCGGGACCACCTGCAGCATTGGTTAGCGCTGGGTGAGAAACACGGATGTTAAAAACATCGGAGTTTTTCACATGTTTTTAACCTGTATTTAACGTTTTTA
>JABCKI010000266.1:0-20848 GCA_018282025.1 Sphagnurus paluster
TTACAGGTTTGTCCTGTGAAATAGTTTTTCCGAGAGCCATTTTATTTGAGTGTCTCGAGGAGTGGTGAAACACTGTATATGAATCATGACGCGTTTTGGAACGCGTCCCCCGCGGCGTGACCAGAGGCACGTGCCATTATTTGGCGTCAACCAGTCTCGGCGACTCTCGAGCCTCGAGAGTAGACACATCCAACTTCAACTCCAACCACGACAGAGGTCTATATACAAGATGACCAAAACCTACTTAATGAACAGTCTTATCGAGAAGGTACCCGAGATACAAGTAGTTCTTATTTCAGTCTGCTAATGAGCAGAATTTCCACAGATGCAGTCTCCGGACCAGGATTTTCGGTAAATCAATTTAGTGACGCGTTATAGGACGAGAAGATATCTAAATAATACGAAAAAAAACAGTTTTATGGGCCTAAACGACCTGATGACTGAGATCAAACAAGATCAGAGCTGCTTTCTTGGAGATGAGGCTGTCGAGACAAGGGTCCTCAACCAAGTCCTTTCGCTCGTAGAAGATAAGATATCTGAAGTTAAGAACCAGGCTGTGAAATGGTACATCTCTTCATTTTTAATTCTGTATGACATTGACACTCTTATGAACGATGTGCTATAGTTTGGGACAACTGATCAAGATTATCAGACAAACACAGATGGAGACTGTGGTTGACAAACTGATTGATTTCTCTGGCGGCAAGGATGAAGAACTTCGCGACATAGCAGGCCTAGGTGAGCAGGAACTAAGCTTTTGCATCTACAATATCGGCTGAAACCTTTTACGAGCCCTCAAAACAATAACTGCAGAGCTACCACCAGATGGCAAAGTCGCCATCACTGCATGTGGTAAATTAACGCCCAAATTACTCGGCCAGATACAGGATGTGAGTTTTATTGATATACCCAAATTTTCTCCTGTTAACATCTGAGCAGCCACAAACGCCACCTGAGGCCCTCGTTGAAACTTTATCCATTCTCTCAATCCTTATCAGCCGGTTCCCTGCTCTTCTCGCTAGCGCTGATCTAAACCCGGAACCCTTACGCGTCCTTGCGCCCCTGCTCTCTCACGTACGCCCCGTGGTTTGGAAACGCGCTATCGTCACGTTCTCGCAGTACGTACCGATCTCGAAACCGGAGCTCTTCAACGAGCTCCTGTCCTCTACGGTATTCCCATTCCTTGATGGAGACGCGAAGCTAGACAAACAACGAACAACCGTACATCTGGTCGCAGCGGTGGCTCGCCATTCTCCCTTGCAGATCGCGCCTGTTCTGGACAAGATTGTACCAGGAATCCTCAACGCTGTGCAAAAAGATGATGAAGAGCTGAGAGAAGGATCCCTTCAGGTGAGGGCGACGAAGATTGAGATTGGGCAATGTTGACGGTTACATAGGCGCTGGAGGCTATTGTGCTGAGGTGTCCGACGGAGTCTACGCCGTATCTGGATGCCATTGTTCAGACAGGAAACCAGTTTATCAAGTATGACCCGGTATGTTTGAGTGCAGAATGGCTGGAAGGCTTTTTTATTTGTTTCGCAGAACTATGCCGGCGACGACGAAGACGAAGAAATGGAAGTAGACGATGAAGATGAAGAGGAAGAAGCGGACCTTGACGACGAGTACGCTTTTCTTTATTCTTAAGAGCTCAAGTTCTTATTAGCATTGTTAGGTACTCTGACGATGAAGACACATCTTACAAGATCCGCCGCTCAGCCACAAAGCTACTCGCGGCCATCATTGGGACGCGACCAGAACTTTTAACGTCAATTTACAAAACTGTCTCGCCCGTGCTCGTTTCACGCTTCGGTGACCGGGAATCGACAGTTCGCTTGGAAGTTTGGGCAACGTACGCAGCTCTCCTCCGCCAGACCGAGGTCTATGGTGGCCTCCCACAAAGCAAGGAGGATGCGAGCGCGCGGGGAAAGAGGAAACGCGATGAAGAGGTGGTAGGCACCGAGACCGAGGGCCCATATTTGCTTTTGAAATCCCAGGTTCCATCTTTGTCCAAGGCACTGCTCAACCAACTGAAGTCTGCAAAAACACCGCCGGCGACTCTGCAGGCTGGCTTCAGCCTGCTTCATGCATTATTGACGGTCCTACCTGGTTGCCTGTCGACGCAAGCTCCATTGATATTTTCTACTTCCAAGGCCATTCTCGTGCAGTCCCCTACGACTTCTACTTCCACTCTCCATCTGACCACCCTTTCGTTCCTTGCTCTCTTCGTTTCCACACACTCGCCTCCGACCTTCTCCAGCGCCCTTCCAAACATCACTCCCGTTCTCCTCAAGTCCCTCGGCGAGCGGCATCCACGTATCGCGTCGGAGTCTTTCCGCGTTTTCTCTGCGCTTCTCACGGCACTCAAGCCTGTCAAAGGCGCAGAGTGGATAGACGCTGTGTATGAGCAGGCCGTCGGCAAACTGAGCAGCCACGACACCGACGCGGAGGTGCGTGCGTGTGCTGAGGATTGCATCGCGGACTTGTGGGTGTGTGCGACCGAGAGTGTGCGCGGGAAAGGCGGGAGGGAGTGGGAATCAATTTGCCGGACTACGGGTAAGACAGATGGCTCCGTACGAGTGGTGACAAAGGTTGCTCGGGAGGTGGCGGTGGGTGATGTGTGGGTGAATGGCTGCGTGGATTGGTTGTTGAACCTGCTGAAGAAGAGCGGAAGGCAGGGAAAGCAGGAGATGTTCATTGGGCTTCATGTACTGCTGAAGACGTGAGTGTCATTTGCCCCACATGTCACCCCAAAGTTGATGATTTGTGCAGTTACACTTCGGGTATCCCACCCGAATTAGCGCCGGCTCTGATCTCGCAAGTCAAGCCATACCTCTCGGTGTCGGACATCGCGCTACTCACACAATCGCTGACAATCCTCGCGCTGCTCCTGACACTCGCGCCACAGGCCACTTTCCCCCCGGTGGAGAAGGATCTGCTCGCTGGTATATATGGCATCGCGCACTCGCCGCTGTTGTCGGCTGCAGCACTAGACGCATTGATGTCATTTTTCGGAGCCCTTGTGCAGGCGGATGACCAGATCGCGACTCACGTCGTACCGAACCTCGTCATCGCTGTCGAGAAGGCGCCCAAGGCTGAAGGCAGCCCCGCAAATGTGGCAAAGTGTGTTGCGCAGGTCGTCAAGAGCGATCAGAGTGTTGCTGCTGGTACGATCGCGGAGTACTCCAAATACTTGAAGGTACGTTTATGCCATATTATGGGATTGAATGGTGACGTGACTTTCTCAACTGTGTCAGGGTTCATCGAAGGCAAAGCCGTCGCTGGTTGTTCTCAGCTTACTTATTGTCGGCGAGTTGGGTCGTTTCATGTTCGTCCTGTTTGCATTTCTCTTAGAAATTCATCATCTTATATACCCCTAGTGATATGTCCTTCCAAAAGGAAGTTTTCTCCCATGCAATTGAACACTTTTCCTCAGAGCAGGAGGAAGTGCGTGTTGCTGCTGCTTTCGCTACAGGTACAGAACAGTCACGTTCTCTTGTTTCATTTCGTTGAACTAAACAATCTCTCCACAGGTAACATCGCTATTGGTAATCTCCAACAGTTCCTCCCCCCAATCGTCCAGTTGGTGGAGAGCGACCCTAAGAGACGCCTACTTTCCCTTCATGCATTGAAAGAGGTACATAGTATCCTGCTCTTTGGTTGTTCCTTGCTGACACCAACAAGGTCGTAACACACTGTTCGACAAGCCAGCTAGAAGGCGTCGCAGATATACTTTGGGTGCCCCTCTTTGAGAACTCGGAGAACGCAGAGGAGTCGACGCGCAACGTTGCTGCGGCATGTATCGGAAAGCTCGCTACGACTCACCCGTCGCGCTACCTCCCACAACTTCATGTATGCACAATATTATTTTCATCCGGAAGAGCTGTTTTTCTGATGCAAGAAATAGGCCCGCATCCGGGATGCGAACGCCGCAACTCGCGCAACTGTCGTGTCCGCGATCCGCTATACTTTTGCAGACACTTCGCAGTCATACGATGAGCTCCTTGCCCCACTACTTGTTGACTTCCTGTTGCTCATGACAGATGAGGATCTCGTGAGTTTTCTCCCTCCCGTCTTGCCATTTTCTCAACGCTGACGCACTCCTCGCGCAGACCGTCCGTCGACTCGCCCTGTCATCGCTGAACTCAGCCGCACGCACAAAGCCCCACCTCATTAGGGACCACTTGCTTGTTCTGCTCCCAAGCTTGTACAGAGAGACTGTGATCAACCCCCAGCTTATCCGTACCGTGCAGATGGGTCCATGGACACATAAGATGGATGATGGCCTCGAGGCACGCAAGACTGCATACGAGACGATGTACACTATGGTTCGTGCCGCCTCCAATTATATATATGGTGACTGATAATGCCCACAGCTCGATACATGCCTCGCGAAACTTGACTTACACGAGTTCCTCTCGCGCGTGATCCCCGGGCTCTCCGACGACTCCGACGAGGTCAAAGTGATTTCGCACATGCTGCTCTTCCGCCTGGCATCAGTTGCACCTGCAGCTGTGGCGCCCCGACTCGACGAAGCGACGCCGCAGCTAGAGAAGACAATGAAGGGGGCCAACGTGACGAAAGACACGGTGAAGCAAGATCTTGAGCGCGCTGCTGAGCTGCAGCGAAGTGCGCTGAGGGCGGTTGTGGCGCTAAGTGCGATCGGATCAGGTAGTGTTGGTGGTGGGTCGTTGAGGTTTGAGGCGTTTGTGGAGGAGCTGAAGAGGACACCGACGTGGGGGCAGGAGTTCAGGGAGCTTTCGGGTGCGCAGTGATTCTTTGTCGAACGTTGAACATTGAGCCCTCGGTTTCCGCATGTGGCTTAGACCGGAAAAAATATTTTTTGTTTCTGTTTCCACATGAGCCCTTTTGTTCCCATGTAATACATTTTCTCCGCGTGTATTATTTAATATGCAGCCTTTTCATCTTCACATGATGCGATTCAAGCCGTACAGAAAAGAGTATATGGGGCCGAACGCTGCCGATGGTGATATTGCTCCTCTGTCAAACTTATAATATAGCCTTACTAGTCAACTTGATATAAACACGAGCATCTATTAAATTTGACTCAACATGCATTCCTAGGATAACGATATGCCATCTAATTTCTTTCCCTCCATCTCAAAGTGTGCAGTAGTCATATAATTTATGTTTAATTTTTAAATAATAACTCTCAGCCTTCTAGAAGGAAGTTCACCTTCGTTCATCTTATTCTGCGTGGCGCTCGTGCCATCGGTCTCTCGTGCTTGTACATTACAGGACAGACGCGTTGGGTCACACAAGTCACGGGCAACGTCACAACTTCTAGCGTGGCGTAGCGAACTTGAACACGTCCGCCTCCATCATTTTCGGCGTTGGTAGGAGTTTTAGTGTGGGCCGTATCTACATCATGCCACCAGGTCATCGTCCTTACACCAGGTCCAAAAAACGACACTCTCATGAACCAAAATCCAAGAAAATCAAGGTCGACGTTTGTGATGTTCAGCAGCGGCCCGAGTTAAGCGGCCCAGTGAACTCGACAGGTTTCCCAATCCTACCAACAGAACTCCTAGTGGAAATCATATCCTATTTCCCATCTCTACCTGTCCCTGCCAAATATCAGGACTTACGAGAGGAATATAGGGAACGCGCACAGACTCTGCATGCATTGACAAGGCTGTGCAGGACACTCCGTCGTGTTTTCCTCCCTATTATGTGGGAGCGCATCGAAGTGCTCGTGAAGCTCAGAAATGATGGAAAGGACACTTTTTTCGCGGCGTGGAAGCGCCCGCTGGCAACAGAGCTCGTCAGGCAACTTGAAATCGTAACTGTGCGCGACGAAACCCTTGCCGCATATGTTAAGTAGGTGACAGTTCGACCTCTTCCTCAAATTATATCGAGTTGATGACACTACTTCATTCTCTTTCCTCCGCAGAACGATCAATGTCGTCCTCACCAATTATTCCTGCGAGAATGTCATGCAGGAATTTGTGCGCTGCCTGCCGCTCTTCCCAAACCTCACGACGTTTCAAATCATTGATATACCTGAGAAACACGCGCCCCGTTCCTTCGATATTGACCAAGCGATTTCCCAGCAAAAGCTACCCAAGCTTTCTTCAGTGCGCACAGCGGTTCTGCCACGCTGTGCGATCGACTTTCTACAACGCTGTGATAATCTGCGCTTCGCGGCGTGGAGCTCTGGGATTAGCCACTTCACCGACATTAGAATTTCCCCGCATTTGACACAGTTCAGGGCATGTTATGGGTCCCCAAACGAGGTGCAGGGGAGAATATGTGAAGGTATTTCGATTTCATCGTCACCTGTACCAGCAGTCGAACTCTGGTTTCTGATTGCATTTTGCAGAGCCCGTCCCAGGCAACTTACAAACCAAGCCCGCCAAGACGCGCAAGGTACTCATCTTGAAGGGTGCAAGTACATACCTCTTAGCTAACGTACGTTTGCAAGTTGGTGTTGAAATTGCACGTGGGTCTATTGCTAACAACTTCTGCAGTGTTTATTCTTATTAAGAATACCTCAGGTTCGCTGCATCGAGTTGATCATGCCTTATGCAAGAAATGAAGTACCGCGTGCACATAAAATACACCTGCAACATTTCCTCGTTGCATTGCAGACGAGGGCGACACCCAATACCCTGAACAGCCTGCGTATACGTTACTCTGGTAATAGAGTCGTAGAACATATGATCAGGGAGAGTATTCAAGATGGATGAAATATATGATAGGTCCATGTGTATGTCGACACAACTTCGTTAGCAAATTGAAGTAAATATGAATAGCTTCTATTGTATGGGAGTGGAAATCAATTGCTGTTCACACTGGTGAAGCGCGTTTTAGCGAAGCCGACACGCTGGTTGCCAGTGTCAAAGACAGTGTAGAAGCGCTCTAAGAATGTATAACCGTTGATGAAGTCCAGTCCTTCACCTGAGGGGGTACCAAAGTCCGCTACGATCAGATAGATGTCACCGACTTTCCCTCCAATGTCAAGATTGAGGGAACGTGGCCACAGTTGTGCGTTGGGGACGAACTCGTAGGTGACCTGGGGACAAAAGATTCAGCATGAATACTTTAGGTGGGTGGATTGAACATACACCGTTAGTGGTGAAGAACAGACTCTTCAGGTTTTTATACTGCGCCGGGGTGATGCGCAGTAGACCAGTGGCACTATCTAGTACCGCGCCGGTAGCAGCACGGTAGCGGTCATAGGCGTCGGTCGCGAGGAGCAACAGAGTTGTCACTGATTTTGAACGAATTCATTAATTCAAATTACATTGCTGATAGTTTTGCTGCTCACGGGTATCAACAATTCCTGCAGTATTTGATAGGATGTTTGTCGATGGACCATAGCGGATGCTCTGGTTGATGCCCCAAAAGTGGCTTGCAGGTGCAGTAGTGGTAAGGGGCCTGGTAAAAGTGAGTCATATGAAACTGAAATGTTATTCTCCGAGTCGAGCTTACGTGTAGTTGATAGACCCGGTGTATTTGGATTTGTCTACACCGCCTACAAATGTAACCAACCAAATGTGAGTAAAATCATTTTAGAGGTTAGTCATATACAATAGTAGCATTACCCCAAGTAAGCTCGCCGTCGGTCACAGATATCAAGGCCCTCGGTTGGAAGAAAACACCGATTTGGTTCGCAGAAATTATCCCTTAAGAAAACGCGTTGTCGGTGACTGTTGGGATGATAGTGGTGGTGTCAGGCGAAAGGGTTCCTGTTATTTCCTGGTCAACGTGCTCAGGCTGGGTAGGCGTTGGGATGGTGCAAACCTTGTGTCAAGTTCGCAGGGCCAATCCTTGGATGCGAGCTGATAAAAAACGCGAACACCAGAACTATTCAGGACTTACCCCAGAACCCCATCTACCCCATCGAACCCTTTAGCCTAGTTATTTTTCTTTTGAGTTATAGAACAAACGATAAAAGTACTGTTACATACTTGTGACGCAACACCAATTGATTGACCCTTGATAACCAGACTGGGAGTGATCGTCACTGTATCAGTATACTCGTCACCTAGAAAAAGGTGGTTGTGTACGAATTCTCAGCGATCCAATTGGAGTGAGCAAACCTGAGAAAGACCCAGATCCGTAGGAGACAGACTATGACAATCTCATCAATATGCTTTACAGACACACAAACCAATGATGGCTTACAACACTGTCGGATGTCTGGACACTGGTGCTGGTTCGAATATAACGCTGGTTTGCACCAACCCAGGTGTTGGCGCTGAGGACAAATGTTAGCGTTGGGAGTACCCTCAAAGAAAGTCCTTACCTCGCAGACTCAACCAGGAGATCATCTG
Source organism: Sphagnurus paluster (assembly GCA_018282025.1). Classification (NCBI taxonomy): domain Eukaryota; kingdom Fungi; phylum Basidiomycota; class Agaricomycetes; order Agaricales; family Lyophyllaceae; genus Sphagnurus; species Sphagnurus paluster. The sequence continues at coordinate 8,298 of JABCKI010000266.1, forward strand.
ATAATCAAATTTTAGACTCGCAAAATTCTTGTCAGAGCACGGAAAGCATTTACATGTAACTGGTGGGCTGCCAATTCCAATAGAGACAGTATAGTGTGTACCCGTGTTAAACACTGGTTCGTTGATTATTCCCCTGGCCGCGAAGTCGCTGTTAGATCTTTTCGCCACAAGACGACGAGCTCTGTCTACGTCACGGCGTACGAGACTTCTCGCACCACCAGTGGAGCTCAAGTGCCGCGCGAGTGGCACCGTAATGGGCGAGTCACGGATGACGACTGGGTTGCCAGCGACTGCCAGGGCCAAGAACAAGACAGGCAGAAGAGAGGAAGGAAGCATTGCGCGACGTCGGCAACTCAGTCCCACCTTTATAGGATTTTTGATGTTCAACTAGTACGAATTAGTCCATATGGCTGAAGCGCTAAATGATTGCAAGTTCAATTAAATGTATTAATGACCTAATAGGGTCACAGGCGAAAATATTGGAATTTCAGCACCTTGAGTCGGCATGAGCTCCCCTCGAATTTCGAAAAGCGCCGGCAGTAGATATCATATTTATAATTCACCGCAGCTTGCCTTTCGGTTTGATGTTGAGCATTTACATCGTTCTACTGCTCCAAACGCCTTGTAGATGTCAAAAATTAGGGTCATGCCCCAGGTAATTTTGGGGCGGCGGCTGAGGGCGGGAGTCCCTCAAATAGAACTCGCTTAGGCAGCCGAAGAAACATCCTCGATTTAGTCTCTAAGCCCGGCGATCGTGGCCAAAGGTCGACCAAGGTCATCGCTGCACCATGATTGATCTGAGGGAATGTGTAGTGAAATGTTACATCAAAGTTCTTTTGTTACCGCATTAAATTAGTATCACTTGGTTCTGGTAGTTGACTCGGAAGACGTCGCCCGAATGCGTTGTTTGTAAAGATATGCCAGTAGAAGCGCATCAAGTCCAAGATAGAGCACTTAAACATTGATGAAACTGTCCTATAAGTCGGCAGTACCCTTGAAACTCATCTGTCACTGAACGAATCCTTGGAGCTGCGGACACTTGAATCCGAGCCCTAGTCCGATGAGATATGCAATGTGACCGCGTGCCCCTACTCCACGCCCGACCCAACTGCACCTTTCACCCGACGTCGGATCTCCCGCCCCGCGCGGCGCCAACCCTCCAAAGGCGGACCGGTTCTCGATCGCGCGGCGCGACAGGTACGGCATCACCTGTAGTCGCATTTTTTGTCAGAAGAGGAGGGAAAGCGACGGAAAGACAAGAGAAGCACGCACCTCGGCACGTACTTGATCACGAATGGCGTGGAACACGTTGTATGCGGCGCGAGGTAGCCTGTAAGGTCCTCTGTCATGCCTGGAGTTGGAGATTGGTCAATAAAAATACAAAATCAGTCAGACCCACGGGACAGAAGACAAGAGGGAGAACAAACCGTAGAGCTGACCTATGCTACACCAGCGCGGCGTACGTTGAACTCGTGCATGAGCGCGAGCGTCGATGCGTCGATGGCAGGCTAGCACCATGTGTACTCCGCGGGTGCAAATGCGCCGGAGGGCGGTAGCGTGTGCAGGGAGGCGAGGTCGGAGGATGGTAGTTCGGTGTTGGGATATATTATATTAATCATATGTGGGTGAGGATGTCGAGATCGGAACTGAGGGGACTGCCCGGGAATGGTATGGGTGCGTGAGTGCTGAGGATGTGCCGGGAGAGTTTGATGAGGGCGTTGGCGTTGGAAACCAGGGCGCTCTGTTTTTGTAGATTAGTGATTAGAGCAAATTCACAACACGGAAGGACGTACTATCTTCACGGCAACGTACGTCTTGCCACGCAGCATACCTCGTTGACGATGAGCTCGTGTAGCTGAGGCGACGGCTGCAGCCTTTGCCTGGATACTATTCTCATTGCATACTTGCCAGCCGATGAGCAGGAGTGTCTTGTCGCCGAAGAGATTAGCTAGATAAGGCTTGATAAAAGAAGAGAAAAATACCTTGTAGTACTAACCATACAGAATCCCAGGGCCTGGGATCGGCGAGAGTGTCAATGACGCTCTGTTTTTCAAATATAAGGGGGCAGCAGTAGCGAAGGTCTCGTTGAGCTCAACCAACTGCGCGAGGAAGGTCGTGGTTGGCGTTCTGAGATTGTCTTGACAGACACGCGTCAGGTCACACTAGTCACGAGGTCCATCACACTTAGCGTGGCGTCACTAGCGAATTTGAATTTGAACACGTCCACCATATCATTTTTGGCGTTGGTGCTGGGGTCAGCCGCGGTGTATGCCTCCAGGTCAACATCCCTACACAAGGCCAAAAAGATGACAGCCTCAAGAACCAAAAACCAAGAAAATCAAGTTTAACTGAGTTCGTTCAGATGCCAGTGTCCGGCACCGGCAGCCGCGCGACTCGTCGGATTCACGCGGCCCCACTGTGAACTCGACAGGTTTTCCAACACTACCAACAGAACATAAAACGACAGCCCCGAGAACCAAAAACCAAGAAAATCAAATTTAACGGTGCTCGTTCAGATGCCAGTTTCCGGCACTGGCAGCCACACGACTCGCAGTCATGCGGCCCCATGAACTCGACAGGTTTTCCAACACTACCAAAAGAGCTCCTCGGGGAAATAATGTCCTACTCTCCCTTCCTGCAAAACATCAGGACCTCAGAGAGGAATGCCGGGAGCGCGCACAGACTCTACATGCGCTGACAAGACTGTGCACGAAACTCCGTCGCGTTTTCCTCCCTATTATGTGGGAGCGCATCGAAGTGCTTATGAAGATTAGATCTGACGGGAACGACATGCTCTTCACGTCGTGGAAGCCTCCAGCGCTGTGGTAATCTGCGCTTCACGGCGTGGAGCTCCGATGGGATTATCCACTTCACTGACATGAGAATTTCCCCGCATTTGACACAGTTCAGGGCATGTCATAGGTCCCCAAACGAGGTGCAAGGAGAATACGTGAAGGTATTTTGATTTCTTCATCACCTGTACCAGCAGTCGAACTCTGGTTTCTGATTGCATTTTGCAGAACCCGTCTCAGCAGACGTACGTTTGCGAGGTGGTGAGACGGCGCGTGTACTTGTTACTAACAAGTGTTACAGTGTTTATTCTTATTAAGAATACCACAGGTTCGCTGCATCGAGACGACGATGCCGCATACAAGAAAAGCATTACCTCGAGCACATTCAATACACCTGGAATATTTCCTTGTTGCGGCGGGCTCAACTCTTAACCCTGGACTCCCTGCGTATACGCTACTCTGGAAACAAAGTTGTAAAACACATCTAGAGCGAGCGCCCAAGTGACATCTATTAATGAAACGTGTCTATGCTGACACATCTCTGTCTACAAATGTTAAGATAACTACGAACGAAATCTATTGGGAAATCAATTGATGTTTTTATTGGTGAAGCGCGTTTTAGCGAAGCCGACACGTTGGTTGCCAGTATCGAAGACGGTGTAGAAGCGCTCTAGGAATGTATAACCGTTGATGAAGTCCAGTCCTTCACCTGAGGGGGTACCCAAGTCCGCTACGATCAGATAGATGTCACCGACTTTCCCTCCAATGTCAAGATTGAGGGAACGTGGCCACAGTTGTGCGTTGGGGACGAACTCGTAGGTGACCTGGGGACAAAAGATTCAGCATGAATACTTTAGGTGGGTGGATTGAACATACACCGTTAGTGGTGAAGAACAGACTCTTCAGGTTTTTATACTGCGCCGGGGTGATACGCAGTAGGCCGGTGTTACTATCTAGTACTGCACCGGTAGCAGCACGGTAGCGGTCATAAGCATCAGTGGCAAGAAGCAACAGCGTTGATCCTAATTTTGAGTTGGTTCAATGTACATTACGTTGCAGGTGGTTGGGGCTCACCAGTGTCAACAATTCCGGCCGTGCTGGATAGAATGTTCGTCGAACCACCATACCGAATACTCTGGTTGATGCCCCAGAACTTGCTCGCAGGAGAAGTGGTGGTCAGGGGCCTACTAAAAGTGAGAAATACAAATCTCAGAGACGTATTTGCGAGCTGACGTGTAGTTGATGGGGCCAGTGTGTTTCGATTTGTCTACACCGCCTATGACCAGATGTGAACAATCAATTCGCAATTTAATCATAGGACAACCTTACCCCAAGTAAGCTCGCCATTGGTCACAGGTGTCAAAAACGTTGGGTGGAAGAAAATCCCGATCTGCTTCGCGGGGATAATGCCTTGAGAAAACGCGTTGTCGGTGACTGTAGGAATGGTAGCATTTATATCAGGAGAAAGGGTGCCTATTAATTCTCGGTAAATGTGCTGAAGCTGAATAGATGTTTCAGTGGTGCAGACCTTGTGTTAGGTTCACAGGGCCAATCCTTAGATACAAGTTAATTATATACACGATACACCACAAGTACTGAAAGGGCTTACCCCAAAATCCCATCCACTCCGGATTCGAACCCTGTAGACTAGCGATTTTGTAAGGGACATGACACAGGAGAGAAAGAGTATAAAATACATTTAAAGCGGCACCAATCGATTGACCTTTAATAACCAGTCTAGGAGTGATCGTCACGGTATCAGTATACTCAACGCCTAAAAAGATAGCTGTAGACGCAGTCTCAGGAATCAGATTATATCGAGCAAACCTGAGAAAGACCCGGAGCCATAAGTGACAGACTAGTTGTATTATGAGTGTGCTTCACATATATGTCAAATGAGAATGGCTTACAACGCTGTCGGAGGTCTTGACACTTTCGCTTGTTTGCACATATGCTTTGTTGGCCCCAACCCAAGTGTTGGAGCTATAGACGGATGTTAGCGTCCGGCGTACGATCAAAAAAAAAAAACTTCACCTTCCCGTGTCAATTAGTAAATTGTCTATACACATCAATTTTTAGAGGTTTTTTGTCACGACATGAAGAAGCGCTTACAGGTCGTCCGTGGGCTCCCAACTCCAATAGAGGCAGTGTAGCTCACACCAGTGTTGACCACGGGTTTATTCACTATTCCCCTAGCCTCAAGGTCGCCACTGGATTCTCCCGCGGCGAGACGACGAAGTGCCTGAGCCCTCTCGACTTCGGAGCGTATAAGACTTTGGAATCCGCCAGCAAAGTTCAAGTGCGGCACGAGTGGCATTGTGATGGGTGAATCACGGATGACGACTGGATTGCCAGCGACGGCCAAGGCTAAGAGCAGAACAGGCAGAAGAGAGGCGGGAAACATTTCGCTGAAAGACTCGTCGAGCGCCTAGTTGCCTTTATAGGATTTTTAACCTAGATCCACACGTTCACCCAGTACTAATTAGTAAATATGGTTTGCGGGCGGGTTATATGTCAGTGATTAGCATTGCATATTGAATCAAATGATGACCTCATAGGGTCACCCTAGCATAGCAAGTGGTTACGAAAATATTGGAATTTCAGAACATTTACATGAGCACCTGTTGAAATTTGAGCGAAGAAGCACTCGCAGTAGATATTTAGCACTCATTGCCATGTAGTAGCCATCCGTTAGATGCTGAACATATCCATTTTCACTGCTCTTAACGCCTTGTAGTCCATTACGCGGCGGCAAAGAATATGAAAATTACAGGGTCTTGCGTGATGTAGATTTCGTAGGGGAGCCGAGCAAGAAATAAGTACGTATCCTCAGCGTGGTCTCTGGGACGATGCAGATTTTTGTACTTAGGAAGGTGGTACAAGGCAGGTATATGGCCGGTAAAATTTCGCGTCAATTTGACTTGGTTCTGGTATCAGTTGAGGCGCTGGCGGCTGACGGTCGGGCCCATAGATTGGTTGGTTGTGAAGACGACACGTGGAAGTGCTCTAAGAGAGCGTTGATGAAATTGTGTTCCAAGCGTTCGGCAGTACCCTTTGAGGATCTTGTCCGTTGCGGCGTGAGTTTTCCGGGGGGTAAGGATCCCCGATAAACATCTGGACTCGGCGCTGAAGACTGTAATAAATTTTCTGTGGTGTTGATACAGCCGCTGGCGACTGAGCTTGTGCGGGAGCTTGTTTGTCCACCATATGCAACCCGAGTCCCGATACTCGCGAAGTATCATATACTCGTGTGAGGTGCTTTAGCTAATTTAAAGTGTATATTGAGATGAGGGCGTAGAGGGTAGGTGTATCTATCATTGTCAGGAAATCGGATCGTGGACTGATAGCACGTGTAGGCGACAAAGATGCGGACGCCGCGCACTACGCCGCGGGCGCAGATGCGGTGTGGAGCGCGCACAGAGCAGTGAGGTCGGAGGTCGAGAGGTCTGTATTTGGGATTGGGTGTAGTGTTTACGTGGAGAGGGGAGAGAATGTCAAGATCGGAGGTATGGGGAAAGCTGGAGAGGGGTATGAGTGAGGGTGGGCGGGTGGTGCGGATATGCTTGGAGAGTTCGACGAAGGCATTGGGGTCGCGCAACAGTTTGTCAAAGAGCATAAATTCAGTGAGAGGGTTTGACGGTCGACACGACTCGAAGTACGCCGCTACGCCTGGGTCAGTGGTACGTGCCGTACAGGAACCGCTGGTGCACGTTGAACCGTCGATGATGATGGGGACGCCTCGGGCTGTAGCACGGGCGCAGGTGCGGCGTAGAGTGGTGTGTACGGGGCGATCGGGGTGGGGAGAAAAAGATGACAACCTTGGAGGTGCGTGCGCAGCTTGGGAAGAGGATCGGTGGGATTGTGGACTAGTCGACACCAAGTGCTTGAACAGCTTCATGAGGACCTAGGTGTCGGGGAAAGGGCGCTCTGGGTTTGAATGTAAGCAAGGAGACAGTACAGTCGACCAACCATTTACCTTCCTGTCCAAGTTGTCCCTACGCCCGCCTAGGAAAATGATATACAGCGCTGACACAACGTACAGCTCGTGTAGCCTTGTTGCATGCTTTCTGGGAATGTCTCTTGCACCCTATCGCCGAAGAGATTAGCTAGAAAAGGCTTGATGAAAGACGGGCGCACCTGGTCAAAAAAACCTTATACTAACCACATAGAATGGCGAGATCGAAGGTATTGAGATACCGGGCATGGTTCAGCGCTTGGGTCGGTGAGAGTGTGAAAGCCGTTCTGTTTTTAAGATAGAGGTCCAATGGGGTGCTCAGTTGGTAGCAGTAGCAAAGGTCTCGTTGAGCTCAACCAACTGCGCGAGGAAGGTTGTGGTTGGCGTTCCGACTCTGAGGTCGTCGTGATAGACACGCGTCAGGTCACACTAGTCACGAGGTCCATCACACTTAGCGTGGCGTAGCGAATTTGAATTTTGAACACGTCCAACATCGTTGGTGCTGGGGTCACCTCCGGCGCATCTATATTATGCCTCCAGCTCAACATCCCTACACAAGGTCAAAAAGACGACAGCCTCAAGAACCAAAAACCAAGAAACTCAACGGTGCTCGTTCAGGTGCCAGTGTCCGGCACCGGCAGCCGCGCGACTCGTCGGATTCATGCGGCCCCATGAACTCGACAGGTTTTCCAACACTACCAACAGAACTGCTCGTGGAAATCATATCCTATTTCCCCTCTCTGCCTGTTCCTGCAAAATATCAGGACCTCAGAGAGGAATACAGGGAGCGCGCACAGACTCTGCATGCACTGACAAGACTCTGTAGGTCACTCCGTCGCGTTTTCCTCCCTATTATGTGGGAGCGCGTTGAAGTGCTTTTAAAGCTCAGAACTGACGGCAAGGACACGTTCTTCACGTCGTGGAAGCGCCCGCTAGCAATAGAGCTCGTTAGGCAACTCGAGATCGTAACCGTGCGCGACTCAACCCTCGCGACATATGTCAAGTACGTCTACGGCCTCTTCCTGAAAATATATCAAGCCAATGACATTCCTTCTTTTTCTTTTTTCCCCTCTAAAGAACAGTAAATGTTGTGCTCACGAACTATTCCTGCAAGAACGTCATGCAGGAATTTGTGCGCTGCCTACCGCTCTTCCCGAACCTTGCGACGCTTCAAATCGTTGGCGTTCCTGAGAAACACGCACCATGTTTCCTGGACCTCTCGGACGCAATCTCCCACGAAAAGCTACCCAAGCTTCCTTCAATGCGCACGGCTGTTCTGCCGGGCTACGCGACTGAATTGCTGAGATACTGTGATAATCTGCGCTTTGTCGCGTCGAGCTCTCGGATACAGTTCTTCTTCAAAATGAACATTTCCCCGCATTTGGCGCAATTCAGGGCCCTTTATGGATCCTCGAGCTCACCCGAGGTGCAGGGGAGAATCTGTGAAGGTAATTTGATGTTATCATCAAGTTATATGTGCCACTCCTCGCATTGGCTTCTGACGTCTGATTTTTGATCGTAATTTTCAGAGCCCATCCCAGGAAACACACATACCAAGCCTGCCAAGACGCGCAAGGTCCTCGTCTTGAAGGGTGCAAGTTTATCCCTCTTGATAAATGTATGTCAAGTTGCGAGTTGGTGAAATGACGCGAGGACCTATGGCTAACAACAAGTTACAGTGTGAATTCTTTCTAAGAATACCTCAACTCCGCTGCATGGAGATAACGGTGTGTGAAAGTAACGCCGCGCTGCTACAGCAAACAAGAGAACTGGAAATGTTACTCCTTGGCTTGCGGATGAGGTATAGGTCCAATAACCTGGAGTGCCTTCGTGTTCGCTACGCGGACGACACGGCTGTAGAGTATACTATTAAGCCAAGTACCTGAGTATCTGATAAGTGAGGTATATTAATGGATCATGGTAGTCCCTGCCGCCACATCTCTGCAAATATTATATATCTGCCAATAATTTTCTATGCGGGTGGAATCTGTGATGTTTGTCTACGCGAAGCACGTTTTAGCGAATCCAAATACTGAGAACATGTCAACTCGGGAGGGTATCCATGAACAAAAACAGAAGATGCCAGTGCACGCTATGGAGACACCTCACTATAGCTGGTGCGTCCTGGCGTGGTCCAGTGGCCCGTCCGTGGATGCATACACTGATCCATCCATGAAATGCTACTGTACATATACAAAAGATGTGCATACACTCGAATGTCCGGTATAACATACAACCCGCCCACCTGCACCTACTCCGCACCAAACCCAACAGCGCCCCTCACCCGACGCCAAATCTCCCGCCCCGCGCGTGCCCGCTCCCGCGCAGCGCCACCCTCACCAAGGACAGACCGGTTCTCGGTCGCGCGGCGCGAGAGGTAGGGCATCACCTACAGTCGCATTTTTTGTCAGAAAGGACAGGAAGGAAAGGAAAAGAAGAGAGGAGAGGGACAGACCTCGCTCAGCACGCCGTAGGGCACGTACTTGATCACGAATGGTGTAGAGCACGTTGTATGCGCTGCGAGGTAGTCTGTGAGGTCGTCTGCCATACCTGGAGTTTCATGTATGCGGCAGGTCAGTTTTCGCAGCCAGACAGAAGATGCAAGACAAAGGAGGCGACGTACCGTAGAGCTGCCCCATGGCAACACGCGTCGTCACTTCGTCCGGGATGTGCACCTTTCCATTGGTTGTATTGGGATCATCATGCGTGAGCCCGGAACGCACGAGCTCGTCGAGGATGACGCTGGTTGAGGTCCAGTTATGTGTGCCGAAGAGGACGCCGAGGCCTGGTGTAGTTGCCTCCTCAGCTGCGGTTGAAGATTGGGACCACCACGACCAAAATGATGAAGATGACGATGCGGGACTAGCATCCCGAAGATCGTCCGCGACCGCCCGGAGCAAGACGCCGACACACGCGTCATAGCACGCGTCCGTATCTTGCTTCACAACCCACACCGGCAACGCTGGGTCTGGGGAGATAGACGTCGCCACGTTCCGGTCGCCTGAAGATTCAGCAGCCGCGAGCTCGTGCGAATGGTACGCGCCCCTCACGAGCTTGACACCGAGCGAATACCCACCTTGCTTTGCATCCGCCAGTGCCTGCGCAAGATGGGATGGCGTGCGCCGGAGATATGCCTGGTACGTGCCGTACACGAGCGGCTGGTGCACGTTGAATTCACGCGTGAGCGCAAGGGTCAGTGCGTCGATGGCAGGCTGGTACCACGTGTACTCGGCGTCGACGATGATGCGGACGCCGCGCGATGCGGCGCGGGTGCAGATGCGTCGAAGGGCGGTGTGGAGCGTGCGCAGGGCGGCTAGGTCGGAGGGTGTTAGGCCGGTGTTGGGATGTGTGGGTGAAGAGGTGGAGAGAATGTCGAGGTCGGAGGGGTGTGGACTGCCTGGGAATGGTATGGGTGAGGGTGGGCGGCTCGTGAGGATGTGTTTGGACAGTTTGACGAGGGCGTTGGCGTCGGGAACCAGGGCGCTCTGTGTTCGTAGATTAGCGATTAGAACGAATTCACACCACGAAAGGACTCACCATCTTCACCGCGACCCAGGTCTTGCGCGCACCAGGGCCCTTGTCCTCGAGACCATCTTCAAAATCAGCTGCGATGTCGATGCAGCGGATCATCTCCTCAACGATGCGCTCGTGTGGCGACGAATCTGCAGAGTTGGAGCTCGAGGTACCAGCCATAGCATGTGCCTCATCGACTTCAACCGAGTACGCGAAGAGCGCGCCCTTGTTGGCTGCACGCAAACGGGATAGGACCGGGAGCGTCTCTTGTGCCGTATCGCCGCCTACGAACTGCAAGGAAATTAGCTAGAAAAGATAGTGGGCATCGGGACGCACCTGGTTGAAGAACGTAGCCCGAACCAAGCTCTCCACGAGCCAGCGCGCACCAGGAACAGGGAGGTCGGCGAGCCGGAGGAGAGCCGGCGCGTTGTCCACGAGTGTGGGGATCGAACACATGCTGTAGACGACATAGGCGCGGAGGAGGGCGGGCAGCGAGTCGGCGGTTGGGTCAGCGGTTACTGAGTCGGCATAGATGAGTGACGTCGATAGGAGGGCGGTTCCCCCGAGGAAGCCGAGAATTAGACGAGGACGTCTGCCAGAGGGGGGCAGGTTGGGTTTCGTACTATGCCATCGGTGTTGGGGGAGATTCGAGCCGGTTCGAATGGGAGGGCAGGTGCGCAAGAAACGTGGGCCGATGCGGGCGCGCAGCATGAAGAGGTCGAGAGCGACCCCTTTCGACACCACCAAGGGTTATATAAAGCCTCGACGGATCTTGCTTATCGTCGCATTGAGGCCCTGTTCAAAGTCTGTCAATCATGATCAAAAGTCTGCCGCGAATTCTCGGAGAAATTCTCGACAGTCCAATACCGGTCCGGCTCTTGCTGTCGCTCAACTTGCTCTGCTTTTTCGACTAGAGTAGCATCTATTGCATAGTATGCTACCAGACACTGCTTCATCCATATCGTAAACGGTCTACGCTGGTGGTGAAAGTGAGGCCACATACCTGGCGGCTGTCCGGGATCAGCCCTCTCGGTCCCGCCGTATTACTTGCATCGTTCTATGGCGGCTTGAATACAGCCTCGTGGCATACGGATGCTCTCGTTGATTGTAATAGATCACAGCCATGCGCAAAGCGCGCACACATAAGCGCCCGCTTGGCCTCAAGCCTCAAGGTGGCCCAGGAGCACTCCCGCAGCTCATCATCTGCGACCCACGCCCACCATGTCGACCACCCACGATTCCGGGAACGCTATCCAAATTTGCAGTATGTTTGGTGTCTGATGTCGAGCTTCGCGATGACTGGGGTTCCTGATGATTTTCAGGTATCACCGTCGAACACCAGGAGCATTCGAAGAAAATTAAGTGCGCAGACACATTCATCGACGACAAGAAGCTTGCGCTTCAGTGGGACAATAGCCTACAGTACAAGTGGTCAACAACTCCAAACCCCTCTTTTCTGCAGGTGTATTCCAGCTTCCTCCGCAAAATATAGCTCATTCTATCTTGTATTTAGAGTACTGAGACCCTCCCAAAAGCTCTCAATTGATTTACGCCCTCAATCAGAGAGACTGATTCCTGGCTGGTTTCCGATTTCCCATCAGCCGAGATTCTATATCGACGCACAAGACTTGCTGCAATGCAAGGCAGACGAAGCTCGATCTCCGTTAGGTACGCGATTCAAACTATGACTGTGAACAACTCTTAACTATCGCGCTAGGAATAGATTCTAGGAGCTGGAGTGTCGAAGCCATGGGGATAACATTAACGTTGAATCTCAGCCTAGTGGTGAGTAGACTTCGTAGACGCGCGCTCGTACTCTCGCTACCTCGCACTCCGTCATGGGAACTCGTCAAGATCCAGCTGTTTAACCTAGAGACTCTCACCTCAAACATTGTTTCCACTACGCTACAGGCCGAGTCGAACCGCCGAAACCGAGAGAAAGATAGTGAGACCGCTATGCTTGCCTCAAAAAAGGGCTCGAACTCGAAGGGCAAGAAGAAGGCACGCGGTCCGGTGGCTGACGATGAATGCCGCTACTGTCACGAGACTGGCCACTGGATCAACAAATGCCCAAAGCGTGAGGAGGACAAGAAGAAGAAGAAGTCCGGCGGGGGTTCGGGTTCAGCCAACCTTGCCGTTAGCGACCTACGAGAGGTCCGTCGAGGTATTGGGGAAGTGTACATGGCCAGGAGGATTGATCGCGGGGATACTCTTTTGGATTCCGCCGCATCATCTCACATGTTTTTCGATCGCTCCTTTTTCACCACCTACACCCCCACCGACAAACACTC